>CANSNZ010000842.1:600000-810012 GCA_947646795.1 Beta lomatogona | reverse complement strand
ATATATATATATATATATATATATATATATATATATATATATATATATATATATATATATGATATAAAATGGTGCATTACAAGTGTAGAGAATTTACGAAAATTCTCACTACACATTATTTAACATTTAAATATCTAACAACTACCTAGCTATTTAGCCATTCTCATATTTGAAGCAGAATTCACAAGATAACTCACGATGAGGTGATATTTGGTGCTCTTATTTACTCCCTCTGCTTTTTTTTATTTGATACATTTGTTTCCTTGGGAATGAAGCCACTACTTTGACCAATTATTTTGATTATTTTATAAGTAAAAATATAGTCATGTGTGATCTTGTTAGATTCGTCTCGACGTGTAGATTCATAATATCAAATTTTTATAATTTTTACTTAAGCGAAATAAGAGATATTAAGAGTTAAATAATGCTTTGAAAACCGTGCAAGTCAAATGTAGCAAATAAAAAAACAGCAGAGGGAGTAATATCACTAGTGGAGTATGCCCTGCATACTGCACGTGTTTGTTAAGGGCGGTGTTTCGCTGAAGTTTGCATGTTCAATATTTGGTAGAATATGTATCGATAACTTCAATTAGTTTAAAACTCCAATTTGATCATTAACCTATAAGTTACAAAGTCAAACTTTGATGTTGGCTAATACCCACTAATACGTACACTATCACTTGGCCCAAATTGCAAAGATTTGTGGAGTATGTATTTCGTCAGTACGTCCACTGAGATAGTTGGAATTTTGTTAAAAAAACATGGCCCATTTTTTTTTTTTTTTGACAACGGATACCCATGACAAAATAAAACAAACAGAGTACAATTCAGCCCCTAGCTTGCACTGCAAGCCTATGGGCGCCATGAACTACAATCCTGTGGACCTTAACTATAGAAAAAACTGCATCTGGGCCACTCGCGAGCAAATATTGAGCACATCATGGCGATAATGGACCTTTGCAGTCGAAGGATTGCGCAGAGCTTGTACGGCTTCCTGGGAATCAGTCCAAACAACCACACTACTTGCTTTAGAAGCTGCCACCTCTAAGCCACTATTGATTGCTTGTAATTCAGCATGAGTCGCATCCTTTTCCAAAATTCTCTCAGCCGATTCGATAAATACATGATTCCACCATAATTTCCAAGTTTGTGATACACTCAAAGGCTCACCAAATACCAACCACACCCATGTTCTCCTTTCTCAAAGCGTGGGGTTTTTTTTATCCATTTATCTCTCCTCTCTTCAACTTCACTTTCTCTCTCTACTAAATCATCTTATAACCGTAGGATTATAAGTACTATAAGCGAAATTTCATAAATCACATTCGTAAGCACTTAAAACAGGATATTTTGCATATACCATTCAAGGATCACATAATAGTTAAGAATTAACCTTTGATGTGTTATTTCCACAAAACTCTTCGAGATCCGGAGATAGAACCGCAATTGAGATTCCTCTACTAGGTCCACCAATCCAGATCAACGCTCCACCAATGCTAGTTGGAAGGAAGAGGGATTCTTCTATCCTTTGGAGCAGTATTACGTAGCTTTGAAAGAGAGAAAATAATGAGAGAAAAACTAACTGCCTTATTTTCTAATCCCCCATTAGTGAAAAAAAGCCCATCAGATCCGGTCAAAATAGGGCTTACAGATCCGATTTTGGTCCGGATCAGATGGGACCGCAATAGTTTGTATAAATAAATTGATCAGTTAATACCTTACTGATCCGGTCAATAGTGGGAACCGAATCCGTATATGGAGATATATTGATCCGATTTTCACTATTAACCGGATCAGTAAGGGGTCAATTTAAATTAAAAAAATTATACTGCTGCCTAACGCAGCAATCAGTCCCAACCATCTCTTTATGCACGCATCTCAAAAAAAAGAACGTAAAGGACAAAATAACTTACATCGACCATAAGAACGAAAAATTACAATAATAGGAAATGAAAAAAAAAATACAACAATTACGAAATTACAAAATTAATTACACTTACAACATTAACAACATAATTTACAGAAATTAAAATTATGAAATTAACAATAGAAATTGCAAAATAAATTACAAAGAAAACAGAAGACACGAAATGACTAAATTAAATTGAAATGAAAATAATTACAACAAAATACATACAATTACTCGATAAATTAAGAAATTCTAGATTAAAAACGAAAACAGAAACGAAAAATTACGAAAATAAGGGAACCAACAAACCAATCTTTGAAGTAACAAATATGAAACCTACAAAATGAGGAGCGACTTATGTTCGTGGGTGGTGGTTGGTTGATGTTTAACCGCCCTAGATCTGTGTCGGGTGAGGAGCAATGAGTTGGTGGTTGATTGATGTAAAAAAAACCTCTAGATCCACGACTTAAACTTACAACGATCATTCGAGTGAAAATCCAGAAGCGTGAGTTGGATTCGATGTAAAAAAAAACCCAGTATTAGCATTCGAGTGAGGAGCGAACGGAAAGTGAACAACGATCAGAAAAGCGCCGATGTCATGACTGGGCCACTGAATAGGAGAGAGGCGAAATCCGGCCAGAATCTTAAAAGCGTGAGTGAAATAAAGGTGTTTGTACCAGAAAAAAGCATCGGAAATTTGCCGGAAAAGGAGAGTGAAAGGTCGAGATCTACGGTGATAGTTTCATCGCCGAAAAAGGAGAGTGAAAGGTCGGAACGACCAAATGTAGGTGAGAGAATCATTGAGGGAAGAAGATGAAAGTGAGGAGAGAGAGAGAGACGTGTGAGTGTTGTTAGGAGGAGAGATAAAATGACTGCATTGGGAGAAAGGGGCGTTTAGGGTTTTGTGGGTAGGAGGGGAGAGGGATGAGGGATAAGAGATCAAGGGTTATGTCTTGTGTGTGTGAAGGAAATAACGAAATGGGCTGGGCTGGTGAGCGCTTATCTTTTAAGTGGGCTGCGTTGCTGAGCTTTTTAATAATTTGTGCCAAATTTACAGATCTGATCTGATAAATGACTGGATCAGTTTATTTAATTAGAAATTTGTGCATGAAAACTTGAGCTAACTAATTCGGTTTGATAAATTACCGGATCAGTTAATAATAACTGATCCGGTTTTTTCGAAACCGGATCAGTTATCTTGTGTAATATAAGGTTTTTTCCACTAGTGCCCACACCTAATTATAGGAACAAATTAGGTTAGGAATCATCTTCTTTTCTTTCTCTTTGGCCGGCCATCCCTAGAGTCCTTCATGGGCTTTAGGTCTTTCTTTTGTTGATCCAGATTATGTAAGTGTGACCTTGTAGGATCCATCTAATTGGGCTTCGGGTTTATTATTTTCTAAACATGATGTTCTATAGCATCCTCTAGCAAGACGTATAGACGACCCAATTTAATGAATTTATTATCTCCATAATATGATCCATGTTATATTTAGTAATTGCATTAAAGTCGAGGACATAATTCCTTCAATCTCCCACTTGTCCGAGACGACGAGTGTGCAATCTTCAAATTCCTTAAGTCTCTTAGTGTCCAATTTGATAGTATGACCACATTTCTATGTCATCCATACTAGTCTTCAAATTAATCCTTGAAATTTGAGTTCGAATTGACAAACAAATGATCATCATATAATCCATTTGACCACGGCCATGCATTTTTCAATTTTCACTCTCCAAGGGGATAAGACACCAATCCTATCTCACATAGGAGGACTTTTCAATCTTGTGGCAACCAAAACTCTCACTCAACTTTTAGAACAACCCGAACGCTGCCTTTATAATCCCCTTTTACGACATGACGTTTGACAACATCAAAGTTATACCAATCATTAGGCTAAGTAATGTTCCACTCATGTCTTAGGAATCCACTAATATAAATACGAAGTTATAGAAACTTCTAAGTAGGTCTTGTTCGATCATGTATCAACTATACATATCCATATGATTGACCAAACATCTCCATGTTCACATAGCCCATGAAACGGCGCTATCAATAAATCTTATATGCTAATCCTTTAATAAGTCATTTATGTCCAATCTAATGACTTAGATTAGGAACTATAATATTTATGAATTCTGTTCACTTATGGTGTTTCATTCATCAAATCACATATTTGACAAAACCATTGAATTCAAGATATATTTTGGACATTTTATTTAAAACCAAACCAAAATTAAATAAGACAAAATTTATTTCTCATAAACATAAAATAGCGAAACCATGTCTCTACATTGTAACAAGTTTATCTAAACCTAGTACAATCTAAAGCCACTCTAACATTTGCTTCAAGCTTCTAGCGTGACACTCATGCTTGGGTTGAGGTAGTGGTTTAGTGAGCGGATCAGCCACATTCTCATCCATGTGAACTTTGCAGATCCCGACATCCTTCCTGTCAACTATCTCCCGAATGAGGTGATACTTCCTCATTACATGTTTGGATTTGTTATGTGATATCGGTTCTTTTGCTTGCACAATAGCACCATTGTTATCACAGAACAACTCAATCCCTTCCAGAACACTAGGTATGATATCCAGCTCTGTCAAAAACTTCTTTATCCAAACTGCTTCTTTAGCTGCTTCAACCGCTGCTAGATATTCTGATTCTGTCGTAGAGTCTACTACAGTGCTTTGCTTTGAGCTCTTCCAGCTCACTGCTCCTCCATTTAGACAAAAGACGTACCCTAACTGAGAGCGGTAATCATCTACTTCGGTTTGGAAGCTCGCATCAGTATAACCTTTAACAACCAACTCACTTTCACCTCCATAGACTAAGAACATGCCTTTAGTTCTTCTTAAGTACTTAAGGATGCTCTTAGCTGCAATCCAGTGTGCTTCTCCTGGATTTGCTTGGAACCTGCTATACATGCTCAAGGCATATGCAACATCTGGCCGAGTACTTATCATGGCATACATAATAGATCCTATAGTAGAAGCATAAGGTACGCTACTCATTTGCTTTAACTCATCAGGCTCAGTCGGGAACTGACTCTTGCTAAGCGATATGCCATGTGACATGGGAATGAATCCTCTCTTCGAATTTTCCATGTTCAACCTTGCAAGAACTTTATCAATATAAGTTTCTTGACTTAGTGCAATCATCCCTCGAGACCTATCTCTATGGATTTTAATTCCCAGTATGTACCCAACTTCTCCAAGGTCCTACATGGAGAAACAACTTTTCAACCATTCCTTGACTGACTCAAGCATTGGTATGTCATTTCCATGAGTAGTATGTCATCTACATACAAAACCAAGAAGACTAAGCTACTCCTACTAGAATTCTTGTAAAGACATCTTCTTTGCTTTTGAGGAAACTAAATTTCTTGATTGCCTTATCAAATCGAAGATTCCAGCTCCGAGATGCCTACTTTAATCCATAAATGGATCTCTGAAGCTTGCAAACCCTTTTAGGATTTTCTGGATCCTCAAAACCCTCAGGTTGTGTCATGTACACATACTCATTCAAGAACCCATTCAAGAACGCGGTTTTGACATCCATCTGCCAAATTTCGTAATCGTAAAATGCAGCAATAGCTAAAAGTATCCGAATCGACTTAAGCATTGCTACTGGAGAAAAGGTCTCATCATAGTCTATACCATGAATTTGCCTGAATCCTTTTGCAACCAGTCTTGCTTTATAGACATAGACCTTTCCATCTTTGTTTGTTTTCAATTTGAACACCCACTTGCATCTAATAGGGTTAACCCCATCAGGTAAGTCGACCAGGGTCCAAACCTTATTCTCAGACATGGAGTCTAACTCGGATTTCATGGCCTCAAGCCATTTCTCAGAGTCTGGGCTCGTCAAAGCTTGTTTGTAGGTAGTAGGTTCTGAATTCTCCAAAATCATAATTTCAGAGTTTTCAGTTAATGGGAAATCAACCAACCTTTTGTTTGGAATCCTTGGTCTACTCAACCTACGCAGGGTATGAGCATCAAGAGAAATGTTTTCTTCAACTTCTTGAAGATCTTCGCTTGAATTAGATTTAAGTGGGACGGTAGGAGGTTCACGCGTTGAATATGTTATCTCCTGAACTTGGCTTTCGTCTTGTCGGGACGTCTCTGACATGGTGTGAACCACGTCCAGTTGTTCCTCATCTCGAATTTCTTCGAGAATTATTTTACTCCCACTTGTCTTTCTAGAAACAAATTCCTTTTCAAGAAAGACACCATCACGAGCAACAAACACTTTGTTCTCTTGACGGTTATAGAAGTAATAACCCCTTGTCTCTTTTGGGTATCCCCACAAAGAGACATTTATCTGACTTGGGTGCAAGTTTGTCTGAAAGTAAACGTTTTACATTGACTTCACATCCCCAAATCTTAAGAAAAGACAAGTTTGGAGTTTTTCCATTCCATACTCATATGGAGTCTTTTCTAGAGCCTTTGACGAGCTCCTGTTTACTGTGTGTGCAGCTGTTTCCAGAGCATATCACCAAAAAGAAATCGGAAGATCAACAAGACTCATCATTGATCAAACCATATTTAATAAGGTCCGATTCTTCCTTTCAGATACACCATTTAACTGCGGTGTCCCTGGCGAGAGTCAATTGTGAAAGAATTCCACAATCCTTCAAATGATCATCAAACTCTTGGCTCAAATACTCGCCACCACGATCGAATCGCAGGGCCTTGATTGTCTTACCAAGTTGATTTAGTACTTCATTTTGGAACTCTTTGAATTTGTCAGAAGATTTCGACTTATGTTTCATTAAGTAGACATATCCATATCTACTCAAATCATCAGTGAAGGTAATGAAGTAGTTAAACCCTCCCCTTGCCACCTTTATGCTCATAGGACCACAAACATCTATATGAATGAGGCCCAAGAGATCGCTGGCCTTTTCACCCTTTCCAGTAAATTGTGACTTTGTCATTTTCCCCATCAAGCATGATTCACATACATCAAATGATTCGAAATCAAATGATGGAAGAATACCATCCTGTTGTAACTTTTGGGTTTGCTTTTGGTTTATATGACCCATTCGACAATGCCAAATGTAAGTTAGGTTTGATTCATTTGATTTTTGTTTCTTGCTATCTATGTTATAGACTTGTAATGACCTATCAAGCACATATAAGCCATTTATCAATTTAGCACTAGCATAGAACATATTATTGTAAAAAATGGAACAACAATTGTTCTTAATTTCAAAACAAAACCCTTCAGAATCCAAAACAGAAACAGAAATTATGTTCTTAGTTATCGAAGGAACAAAATAACAATTATTTAGTTCTAAAACAAAGCCAAATGGCAAATGCAGACTATAGCTTCCGATGGCAAGTGCAGCAACCCGTGCTCCATTTTCAACGCGAAGCTCTACCTCGCCCTTTGCCAGCCTCCTACTTCTTTTTAGTCCCTGCACATCATTAACTATGTAAGAACCACAACCGATATACAATACCCATAAAGAAGTAGAAGTCAAATTGATTTCTATAACAAATATACATGAAGTGGAAGCACCAGACTTCTTTTCCTCCAAGTATAGAGGGCGGTTCCTCTTCCAATGTCCTATCTTGTGACAATGGAAGCACGTGCTTTCCGCGGCCACCTTTGGCTTGGCGGTTGGCTTAGGTTTTTCAGCAACAACGACAACTTGCTTGCCTTTGTCCTTCTTTCCTGCCCATTTCTTCTTAAAACACTTTCCCTTCTGAACCATCCAAACCCCTTTCTTTGGTTCTTTAGGGATATTCCTCTTAGCATTAACCAACAACCCATGCAACTCTTGCAAAGTCTTTTCAGAGTCATTCATGTTGAAGGTCATCCTGAACTGATTGAAGTTGTCAGGCAATGAGTGGAGAATAATGTTAGTAGCCAACTCTACCCTGTAAGGGAATCCAAGTCGTTCCATGTTTTCGAAAAGACCCATCATAGCGAAAACACGGGGGCCAACAGCTTGACCCGGCTTCATGTGACATTCAAGTATCTCCCTATTGGTCTCATACCGCTCAACTCGGGCCTGTGTTTGAAACATAGCCCGCAACTCTTGCATGATGGTATAAGCATCCTTGGTTTCGAACCTCTTTTGGAGGTCCGGCTCCATGGCTGCTATCATCAGGCAAATGATCGGTACACACCTATCATTGGCCTGCTTAGCACGATGTTTGTCGGCTTCAGTCGACTCATCAGTAATCACAGGAAGTGGGGTTTCCAAGACATCTTCTGGACCCTCATACCTCAATAAGAGTCTTAGGGTTCTTTCCCAGTTAATGATGTTTTCACCATTCAGCCTATCCTTTTCAAGGAAAGGACGAATGTTGAAAACAGAGTTATTGTTGTTGTTGTTGTTAGACATAGTATCTACAGACAGAAAAACAAAAGCAAAGTTCAATTTTATGTTTATAAAACAACCTAAAACATGTAAAGGTTTCTAGGTTGATCACCTATTCAATTTTAATGTCCCATTTGAATAAGTGAATACAAGATCCTATCAGCATGTAACACTAAGCAGACGGAGGCCTTATCATAACGTTACATTCTCAAGGTAAGTAAACTCCTTTACTAATTATAACACATTATAATTCTTGTTTAGATTGGTAAACATCGCATGCTTAACTATCTCTTGCTTCAAAACCCAAAACGCTTTTGATGATTTTGTTAAGGATAACCAAACTAAGTAGTAAAATTCGCAATTTTACCTTATCTCCCAAAATTAATGATAATACCCTGCGGAGGCATGACCTATTACTATTAATTAAGGGTTAATAAGCACTTTATGTTTGAAAAAGCTAACCTTAATATTTGCGGGACCTAAGTTTATTATGTTGTTATGAATTAGTGAACTCTAGCGCATTGATGACCAACATACAATAAACTTATAAGCATAATAATAAAATGCAAAAAATAAATATGATCAAGTATGGCCCCTAATCCTAAGAACTAAGCATCATGGGCTCCTCCTTGGACTCTTCATGGATCTCCATCCATCTTAGCCATGGGCCTTCTCTTGATGGGCTCGTCTTTGGGCTACATAAGTATCAAAGTTATTTAAATAATATCTAAATTAAATAAATTACAAAAATACTTAACGATACACAGATCGTATTTAAATTGCAAGGATATATCACGATACGCAGATCGTATTTTCTAACTTAAATTTGGACCATACTAGTCATTCATAGCAATTATATCAAATATAAAATGGCACATAATAATATCACATATTGTACTTGCCAACAATTAAAATATCAAATATTCTTAATTTAAGCAAGAGAATAAAATATTTAAGTAATTCCTAACCACCTAAAGATTCTATCCTAGAAAATCTAGCCTACTAATTTTAATTAGATTAAAGAATAAAATTATGGAATTAATTTATGACCCATTCAAAATTAACATAATTAACATAATTGAAATTTACTTAATTGTCTCAAAAAAGATTTACAAAATTTCAAAATACAAATCTGTTCAAGGCTGCCAGTTATTCACGCTGCTAATTATCGTAATTTTTTTTTTTAAAAATATTTTTTTTTTGAAAATAACGTGGAGCACGACCAGACCAGCAGCAAGGCTGCCACTCCTGACTCCCATGCCAGCACTGCAGCCAGAACTCCGGCCACCCTCGTCAACCCTTTTCCATCGGAAACCGTCCGTAAACCCAACAGCGAGCCGACGCCGGCAAGGACTCCCAGAGCGTCGCACGCGTGGCTGCCTGTCAGCGCCACCCCGCCGACTGCCCAGCCGGCAACCTTCGCCTCTCCTCGCCGACCTCCAAGGTCGGCAGACCACTGGAGCAACCACCAGCCGTGGCTGCTCCTCTTCCTCCTCCTTATTTTTTTGTTTTATTTGAAGGAAATTCAAATTACAACATTTGCAAAATTAATTTAGTGATCTTAATTAAATTAAACATAAAATCTTTTATGCTTAATTCATAAAATTAAATTAAAATCTCCATTTTAATTAATTTTAGGGTTATTCACATAATTTAATCTCTAATTAATATAAAACGCTTTTTACATGAATTAATTTTCATACATAAACAAATTTAAACATGAAAATCAGATTAATAATATGAACTTAATATTCGAAATTTAGAGATCTAAAAATCAGAAATTAAATTTCGAAATTTAGGGTTGAATTTTCGGCCACTTTATATTGAAAAATTAAGCAATTAAATTTCCATTGAATCAATTCCAATTAATTAGTCATTCCATAATTCAATTCCTCCCCTTAATCAAATTAAAAATAGTCATGAACACCATAAAATAAATCTAATTATTATGACAAAAAAACTATATGCAAGAGGCTAAAACTGATACCACTGTAGGATTATAAGTACTATAAGCGGAATTTCATGAATCACATTCATAAGCACTTAAAACAGGATCTCATGCATATACATTCAAGGATCACATAATAGTTAAGAATTAACCTTTGATGCGTGATTTCCACAAAGCTCTTCGAGATCCGGAGATAGAACTGCAATTGAGATTCCTCTACTAGGTCCACCAATCTAGATCAACGCTCCACCAATGGTGGTTGGAAGGAAGATGGACTCTTCTATTTCTTGGAGTAGTATTACGTAGCTTTGAAAGAGAGAGAAAAGAGGAGAGAAAAAATAATAAGAGAAAGACTAACTGCCTTATTTTCTAATCCCCACACCTAATTATAGGAACAAATTAGGTTAGGAATCCTCTCATTTTCTTTCTCTTTGGCCGGGCACCCCTAGAGTCCTTCATGGGCTCTAGGTCTTTCTTTTGTTGATCCAGATTGTGTAAGTGTGACCTTGTAGGATCCATCTAATTGAGTTTCGGGTTTATTATTTACTAAACCTGAAGTTCTATATCATCCTCTAGCAAGACGTATAGACGACCCAATTTAATGAATTTATTATCTCCATAATATGATCCATGTTATATTTAGTAATTGCATTAAAGTCGAGGATATAATTCCTTCAATAACAAGATCGAGAAACTACTGGTGGTATATGGTGTCTGTTCATCCTCCTATTTATGGGATTTGGATTTTTTTTTCCTAGTTAATTCTATTCTTCAGAAATTATGAGATACTCAGTCTGTGAGTGGTAGAACAATGGATATTTACTATATGCTTTTTTCCATTTTCAATTTCAAAATTTCATTGATTTTTTTAATTTAGGTAAAACCGATTTTAATTCGATATCATTAACTATTCCTTTTTTAAGAATCTTAGTAATTCAGTCATTAGAATTTCACAATGAAGTTTTAGTTGGTTTTTGTTGATTACTCTCTAATTAAGTATATTTTATTTTTGTGGTGAAAATTGCATCCGTATTTGCTTTGCGTCATACTAATTGTTTGTCTTCTGAATTTTTTTTTTCTGAAAAGAGACTAAAACCAATTTGTTTATTATCTTGTATTCTCAATTTTGTTAGGGAAAATAAAGCGAAGAAGAATCAAAATTGACATGGGTTAAGCAAAGTAGAGGAAAATGGAAAAACAAAGAGAGAAGAACTCACAATCAATTTTGTAATCTCAATTTGTTTAGTATTTTGTACTTCTTAGTTTTTGGGTGAAACCCTAAAAATCTAGAGTTACTCTCAATTTGTTTAGTATCTTGTACTTCTTAGTTTTTGGATGAAACCCTGAGATATGGAGAAATGAGAAAGGCTGTTGGTCTACGAGGTAGATGACAAAGGCAGATGGCAGAAAGAAGTGAAGAGTCAAGTCAAATAAGTGGGCCTATTTACTTAGGTGTCATAAAATAAAAAAGTCCATGTGGTTGTCTTTTGATTTGGAACCAAAGCAAAAGATGTTGGTAAGGGAGTCCAAACCAAAGTAATTTGTTTGGATGAGATAACTCCCTCTTCTTATATTGTTAGGATATCAGGCTACTTAGAATGTTGTACAAGCAAGTGTCACCTTAATTGCCACCACTGCTAAAAGGATAAGAATGGAGCCTAGTTATTGATAACTAGAAACATTTTGCATAAATTGACGGAAGTAGTATAATATTATATCAATTTCATTAATTAATTTACAAACTTTATTTTATTTTTTGTTCTGAAAATTATTTTAAAGCAAGACCCAAATATCAATTCACATAATCACAATTCACGTAATATCTTATAGAGTAGGCGTTTTCGTATATATTTAATTAACTAGATCTGAAACTTGTGCGGTGCACTAGTTATTTTAGTGTGTGTTTAAATTCATATGAGAACCACCCTTATTGTGAGAACCACCCTTATTGTGAAAACCGTGATAACCACTCATTTTTCCTCATGTTATGAAAATTTTTGCTCGTTTTACAACGTTTTTGCTCAATTTATATTTTGCCTATTTTATGTTTTTTTTTTCATTTGATATTTTTACGCTCATTTTACAACGTTTTTGCTCAAATAACTTCTTTAAGCTCATTTTACGTTTTTCTCATTTAAAATTTTTGCTCATTTTACGTAGGGCTGTTCAGAGTGTGGTTTGGACTGCACCAAACCGCACCCCAAACCGTTTTTTCTCGGTTTGGGTTGGTTTGCGGTTTTGGAATTGTGGGTAGGTTTATGATTTCATGCAAACCGCGGTTTACGATTTGGGTTGGGTTTGAATCTTTGTAAACCTAAACCGCTCCGTAAACCACAAATATATATGATTTTACAAAAAAAAAGTTTATCTATCTTGATTTTTTTTAGAAAAATACACTTGCAATTGAACGCTTGGTTAGTTTGGTGTGGGGCTTCTAAATGAGATCTGATCATTGTGTGAGTTGTAGACTGTTGCTCTTTTGGGTTTAGGTTTTTTGTTGCTTAGTGATAGGCTTGGACGCTTGGTTAGTTTGATTTGGGGTTTAATGGGGCCTGCGTGCCTTTTTTTGCAATCTTTATTTTATTTTATTTGGACTCTTTGTATCTTATTATATATATACATCCTCAAACAATTAAAATAAGTTTCCTCCTCGAAATTTGCACATATGATATAAAGATTCAAACATCAAAATTACGCAATTACACATTTCGAAATCATGCATTTCATTCACGTATCAAGGCAAAAGTTTACATCAAATCATAGAAGCAAATAGGTGGGGGTATTTTGCTTTCATTTGATCTTCCACTTCCCACGTGGCCTTAACCAATGAACAGTGGCAGATCTAGGAATTTTAGATTGGGTGGGCCAAACTCGGCGTATACTTTTTTTATCATTAAATAACTTTAACTATCCATAATTACGTAAATATTGAAGATATGAAGTAGTGACACTTTTTTTCTTTTTAGTTCTTTATCCTTAACTACAAAAATCTATCAAATATTCTTATAACAATATAAATAATTTTAGTTGTATATTATTGATTATTGTTATGCTAATCTGATTATCTCCCAGAATAAGCTTTATAATACACAATAACTAATATAACTTTTTTTTTTTAAAAAAAGCAGATGTAACAGAGTAAGTACAGTAGTACCTAATAGAAAGTAAACGTAGTATAGTAATAATTAGAAGTTTTTGGTAGAAAAGGAACAATTTAACATAACTAAAAAAGAAAAACAGATAAGACTGTATCTGAAAGAAATAATAAGAGGAAGGAATCAAATGCTAAAGTTAAAGGGAGAAGATGTTTAAAATTGGAACAGTAATCAGGGAGAAATATATTTAAAAAAATGGCAAAATGTTTGCAAAAGAAGGTTACAACAGGTTTTGAGCCCGAGATCTAAGCAAAAGTCAACACAGCAAAGGCACGCTAATACCAACTGAACTACCACGTTTATATGCAAGTATTTTCAACATCTAGTACTAGTAAAGAACTAAAATCATGGGGTAGGCCATGGCCTAGATAGGCCCCCCCTTGAATCCGCCACTACCGATGAATGGTTAGCCCATAAAATTTTGACTATATGGATTGTCTTATTCTTGAGTTGCTTTTCCCTACGATCGAGAATTTCAATCGGTTCCTCTTTATAAGACGGGTCATTCCCCAATTGCAAGGGCTTGTGCCTAATTACATGGCTCGGATCAGAAATATACTTCCTCAACCATGATTTATGGAAGACGTTATGCACTCAATCTAAGTCTGTCGGCTATGCTAATAGATAATCCACTTCGTATTCGAAACCATACGATGTAGGCATCAATAGAACAATTGGAGAAGGTACCATTTGTGACTTTGTCGTATTTTCTAGCTTCAGTTTGTTGCATCATGTATATCTTTTCCATCTTGTAGAGATCCTTGTGTAGGGTTCTTCTTATTGCCATTGTTGTTGGAGTTTTGATCGCTTCCTTCAATTCTTCCAGGGCCATAGTTGCTTTTGTTTTGCATTCGAGAGTCTGATATGTGGAAATCTCTTACCAAGTGATTTCGCTTACCACATCGAATACATTGTCCCGTTCCGTGGCGACAATCATTTTCTAGGTGTCCTCTCTTACCACATTTGTTGCATCGAGGATCTCGTTGTCGACTACTATTGTTCCCAATGTACCCTGTGTTTTGTCTTTTTAATTAAGACGTTGCTAGGTTGGCTCCCTTGAGAATTCTTTTCCCCTTTTCATTCTCATATACTCCCTTCTGCAGCTTTAATCTCCTCTCGACGTTCATAGCTCTATCATATAGTTCTTTGTAGGAATGAATAAGGGTGAAAGTTCGGTGTACGGTTTGGATTAGCGCCTAATCTAATCCGATCCGAACAAAAATTGGATTTCAATTTTCCAATCCGAATCCAAACCAATTAGAGTTTGAATCCGATCCAATCCTATCCGAATTTTCATACTCCAGATTGGTTACGATCTGAAAATCTGATTTTTTAAAGCTCTAGTTTTTCGATGAAATAAATTAAGCACAACAGCAGCCTAGTAGATTTAGGAAATGGGGAATTAAGTGCAGCTAGGGTTTTAGGGGAAGGGTTGAAGTGCTACACCTACTGGGCTATGGACTGGGCTTTTTTTAAAAAAAAAAAAATCAGTTAAGCACTTAAGCGCAATCTAGATTCATAATATAAAGCATATTACTATTCGGTTATAATTGATTTTTGGATCGAATTACCCTCAATCCAATCCAATCCAAAAATTTAAAAAATCTCAAACCGAATCCAATCCGAACACACTTCGAATCCGATCCGAATTACTAATTCGGATTGGATTGGATTGGATTTCGGATTTTATCCTAATAACTTTCACTCTTAGGAATGACTCATGTGTGCAGCAAGCTTTTCTTGAAGATCCAATTTCCAACCTCCTTCACAACGATTCATACTCTGGTGATTCGCGGTTACTAGGTCAGGACCAAGTTGATCCAGCTCATTAATCTTCAAGGCATGTTCCAAGATAAACACGTTCCTTTGCAGAATCTTCATCATCATGATTTCCATCAAGTTCATTTGATTCCCATTTGTATCTTCTGTGACACCTCTGTAAAAGAGTGGTTTTGTAGCGCATCAAGTCTTGCCCTCAATTCCTCTAGCATAACCTCGGATCCATGTTTTTCGTTTCCTCCCTTAGTCGATTTGCTTTTGCTTGACGCCATTTTCTAATGCATAAATGTGTTGAGGACATTACATCTCTATAAACTACCATAACATCTTCATCATCAGAAAGATAGTGCAAAATTAATCACATCCTGTTCCTAACACTCGCGCTCGTATTTATTTCATTTAATGTTCTAGTTTACAGATATCCTCATATTTCCTTAAGTTTATGACCTAACTATTATTAATTCTCATGAATTTCATTTTGATCCTACACCTTCACCAAGCTTATTTTTTTTAAATTTTATTGTTTTTATAAAAAGTAATAAAATTTCATATTTATTTATACTCCTTTAACTCTTTTTATTCCTAAAAACCCATTGACATGAAATCCAAGGTCTAATGTATTATGTAACGCTCCGACCTCTAAGCATCTTTATTAGGTTAATTAATCTTGATTATTAGCAGCGGAAGACCTAACTTTTGCTCGGTGCGTTACTGCCGTACTTTCCGTTAGGAAAATACAAGGCAACATATACTTTCAAAATTCTAACATATAATAATGTTAAAACTTAAACATACTAGATTATATAAATTAAAATAAAATAAAGTTAATGTTAATTAAACTAACTAATTACTTAAGTTACAAAATGATAAATGTTTGAGTTATTTTTAATAACAATTCCTACTGCTAAGCCATTCCGTCATCCCCATCGGTACCTAAAACAAAAAACAAAACGTCATGAGCCAAAGCTCAGTAACATACTAATCTAACAACGTAAATTCATTTCAGCTCATTTTATTTGAAAACAGAGAAAGAGAATATCGCAAACATCATTTCATAAACATATACTTTGATAATAATAAAAGTCCAACTATTATGAGATATTATCCTTTTTATAATCTTACATCATTCTTAATGGTAACTTGGCAAGTACAACATCATAACATCATGATCATTAAACCGAAAGGCAGCCACAACAAAAGTGACACTTGCAGTGCCCATAACATCAATCCGAAAGGCGGTCACAACAAAGGTGACACTTGCGGTGCCTATATCATATATTCGAAAGGCGGTCACAACAAATGTGACTCTTGCGGTGCCCATATCCGAAAGGCGGTCACAACAAAGGTGACACTTGTGGTGCCCATATCTAAAAGGCGGTCACAACAAAGGTGACACTTGCGGTGCACATAAAGTACTCTAAGAACCATCTTTCATTTTCATTTATCATATTTCCTGATTTTTACATATATGTCATAAAACATCTCTTAAGCATCATGAAAACCATTTTATCATCATATCATCATTGTAACCAGGGTGCGCGCGGCAAAGATAAAATTCTCCTACTCTTTTCTACACTAAGGTAGTATAATGGAAGTAGGGCGAATCCAAGGAAACGGGACGAGTTTAGTATAGTGATTAAACCTAGATAAGCTAAGGGCAGAAACCTAATAATAATAACAAAGGGGGTTTCAAGTAGATTATAACTAAACTACAACTAACTAACATATAAACAAAATGAGAAATCAATTATAGGAAGATCTTGAATCGATTAACATGCACTTAATTCATTATCAATCCTTGAACATCCACTAATTATTTCCATAATTATCTATTATCGAAATTAATCTCGTGTTCTCCTTATTCCTAGTTGAATAGCACGATCGCGTGACTATAAAACTCTAACTAAAGGATAACCTAGTCCATCCGTCTAAATTCAATCCGATAGCGACAAACACGAGAACCAATAGACACCTAACGTCATACAAGCGATAAACATTCAACAGTTTATTCAATTTCCCCAAGAAATAACCAAGATGATCAGCATCTAAATTACTCCCTAGTTTCTACCAAATGATAAAAGAATAAAACAATCCGATTCTATTCTTAAATCTAGCATTAGATTAATTACACAATCAAACTAGTAACGTTCCTAGCATAATCATGCAAAAACCATTGAAAGCAAGCATAGAAATTAAACCATAATCAAAGGAAATAAATAGAGAGGAAAGATCTCACAATAATGCTTGAAGCTCCATATAAATCTCGTTAGAACGGTTCAAGCTACAATCGGCATAGCATAAGCCAATCCCATAATTGAAATCTACATAAACTAAACTAGAAAATAAAAACTAAAAAGATGAGACAAAAGAGAGGAGTGGAGTTTTGGAAACTCCATCCCGCCGCCCCCAGGTCTAAAAACAAAGTTTAGTATTTATACTAAGGCTCAAAGTTAGCCGTCATTTAAACCGACCTAGGGGTCGCGAGGTGCGATACAGGTCGCAGTGCGATAAGCTACGCCCAACAGCGAAGAGCGGGCCAAAACCACGCAGTCGCACGTGCGAGAATCCTCGCGAGGTGCGAGATACGAGTCGCGAGGTGCGACCATGCTCGCGAGTGCGAGCGAAGGGTGTCGGCGGCCGGCGCCGGGCGGGAGCGATGGAGCTGCGCGAGAGCCGCGGGCGATCTCTGGGCAGCGGGCCGCTGGTGCGGTGCCTGCTTCGCCGAGCTTGTTTGGCTGCGAGCTGCGGTGATGCTTAGCTTAGGCGCACGGTGGAGTTTGGTTGGTGAGACGATGTTGTGGAGTTGTTCCAACCATTCATGCTTCCAAGAGCTCGAACTTACAACTTTAACAACAATAAATACAAAATTCGAACTTGCTAAGGTCGATTTATACAAACATTAACCATTATGAATAAATCCCTAGCAAAGTGTACCTAAAATACCACAAAAGATCGGATAACTGGGCATATCAAATACCCACACTGAACTTTACTGACCTCAGTAAACTCAAAAATGAGAAATACCAATTAAATCATCGCCAAGTTATCTACACCAACCTACACTCCCCATCAACTACATCATCATCATCATCATCACATCTTAACAAAATACGCCAAAACCTAAACGTAAGGGACGATGATTCCCCACACTTAGATTCGAACTCACAAAAATAAAAAACGCGACAACAATAATCACCAAACACCAACACGAATCAAAATGTCACCACACACACTAAACTACGCCTCCCAAACCTCCAAAAGATGATCTAAAACACTACTACTACAACTAATCTAAACAAGCAAGCCATGGAACAAAACAAAAAGGAATATACCCATGCTTACTCCCAAAACAAACAATCAACCCAAAAGAATGTGAAAGCCAACTTTAAATAGATCTTCACAAAACAAAGGATGAATTCACTAACCAACAAACGCTTCAACCTTATGACACCATCTCGGAAATGAGTTTTCAAAATTCAAAATTCTCTTCATCTCCATTTTGCCTAGGAGCCCTTTGGGTTTTCATCCTAGCTTCTCACATTTTTCATCTCACCATCTTACCGCTCAATATAAGCCACTTTTTGCATAAGTTGCCCTTTCGGGTTTTCAACTATCCGGGCCCCCATTTTTGCCCGAGTCGCCCACCCTGTGGGTTTTCAACTCAGCGGGTTTCATTTCATCATCATTTTTTTTTTTTTTTTATTTTTTTTTTTTTTCATTTTCATTTTTTCATTTCCATTTTTTTTTTTTCAAATTGAAAGCAATATACACAACATAGATACATGAGAATGAGAATACCCTCCCCCTACTTAAACTACACATTGTCCTCAATGTGTGACAATTAGAAGAAAAGTAACAAAATGGGGAGAAAATCGAAAATCGGTAAATCAAGATCGAATGCTCAAAACTCATGAAAACAATCCGTCAAACTCAAATTTCTTAACAACACCAACTCAAATCTCATAACTCAACTCACAAACCTCCCGAATCACTCAAACAAATGACAAGCTCAAAAGTTTTGCATTTGTGAGATTTGCACCTAGCTTAAGAGATCGAAAAGATACATTAACAATCTCAATCCTCTAGTGTACCAACTCCAGCTATTGAAGTCCTCCCAACGGATTTTCTTTGTGGATTTTGGTTCCAAGTGGATGAAGATTGGTTGTGGATCTTTTTAGTGGGTGGGTGGTGGGTGAAAGAAAATTTGTTGTGGTGGTGGAAATTTGATGAAAAATAAAGAGAAAGAAAGAAAATAAAGGGGTCCGGGTTGCCTCCAGGCCTTGTTAAAGTCGTGAGCTCGACTTAATACCTTAAGCTTAATCATTGGGTTGTGCTCCATGTGTGACAATGGTGGTCCCATGTCAATCTCCACTTCAAGTACTCAAAATTGATTGAGAAGAACTCTTGCAATGCATCGTTAATACCTAGCTTACTACAACATGGTTGAGCATATAACATCTGATTATATCCCAAACCTAGCATTAAGTCAACAACAAACATCAACTAGTAGTATTCCTAGCTAATCCAAGTCATGACCATTAATATCAATAATTAAAGCTAGACAATAACCAAACAATAAGCCGTCAAAAGCTTCAATCAATCATTCCCAAGATAGTTTAAGCAACAAGTTCCATGCTTCTTGTCCAAAATACGAAAGTGAAATACATAGAGCTCAATGGAAGATGAAAACTAGAAACTAAAACAAAAAGGGAATTCTTTATATGAGTGGCCAACCAAAAACAAAGAGCACAAGCAATACCATCCAAAAATCACTCTAAATAAAAACAAGTAACACCGTCTCCCCGGCAACGGCGCCAAAATTTGGGCGGGCCGCGGGTGCGTCGTCGTGCGCCGCCGCCCGGCCAAAGATAAAATTTCTCCTACTCTTTTCTACACTAAGGTAGTATAATGGAAGTAGGGGTCGAATCCACAGGGAAACAGGGACGAGTTTAGTATTCAGCGTGATTCGAAACCTAGATTAAGCTAAGGGCAGAAACCTAATAATAATAACAAAGGGGGTTTCAAGTAGATTATAACTAAACTACAACTAACTAACATATAAACAAAATGAGAAATCAATTATAGGAAGATCTTGAATCCGATTAACATGCACTTCAATTCATTATCAATCCTTGAACATCCACTCTAATTATTTCCATAATTATCTATTGTCGAGAATTAATCTCGTGTTCTCCTTATTCCTAGTTGAATAGCACGATCGCGTGACTATAAAACTCTAACTAAAGGATAACCTAGTCCGATCTGCGTCTAAATTCAATCCGATAGCAACACTAAACACAGAGAACCAATAGACCACGCTAACGTCATACAAGCGATAAACATTCAACAGTTTATTCAATTTCCCCAAGAAATAACCAAGATGATCAGCATCTAAATTACTCCCTAGTTTGCTACCAAATGATAAAAGAATAAAACAATCCGATTCTATTCTTAAATCTAGCATTAGATTAATTACACAATCAAACTAGTAACGTTCCTAGCATAATCATGCAAAAACCATTGAAAGCAAGCATAGAAATTAAACCATAATCAAAGGAAATAAATAGAGAGGAAAGATCTCACAATAATGCTTGAAGCTCCATATAAATCTCGTTCAAGAACGGTTCAAGCTACAATCGGCATAGCATAAGCCAATCCCATAATTGAAATCTACATAAACTAAACTAGAAAATAAAAACTAAAAGATGAGACAACAAGAGAGGAGTGGAGTTTTGGAAACTCCATCCCCTTGTGGCCGCCCCCTAGGTCTAAAAACAAAGTTTAGTATTTATACTAAGGCTCAAAAGTTAGCCGTCATTTAAACCGACCTAGGGGTCGCGAGGTGCGATACAGTCGCACCGTGCGATAAGCTACCGCCTTGCAACGAGCAAGAGCCGGGCCAAAACCACGCAGTCGCACCGTGCGAGAATCCTCGCGAGGTGCGAGATACGGTGTCGCGAGGTGCGACCATGCTCGCGAGGTGCGAGCCGCTGGCAGGCGGCCGTGCGGTGCGCCGGGCGCGGCGGTGAGCGATGGGCGAGCTTGCGCGAGAGCTTGGCGGGCGATTTCTGGGCGGCGAGGGCCGCTTGGTGCGGTGCCTTCTTGCTGTGCTCGAGCTTGGTTTGGCTTGGCGAGCTTGCGGTGATGCTTAGCTTAGGCGCACGGTGGAGTTTGGTTGGTGAGACGATGTTGTGGAGTTGTTCCAACCATTCATGCTTCCAAGAGCTCGGAACTTACAACTTTAACAACAATAAATACAAAATTCCGAACTTCCGCTAAGGTCGATTTATATGCAAACATTAACCATTATGAATAAATCCCTTAGCAAAGTGTACCTAAAATACCACAAAAAGATCGGATAACTTGGGCATATCAGTAACCATCATTTAACAAAACATTTCATATCCCGCAATCCATAAATACATATCATCAAAACATTATGTAAAAGCGTCATAAAACATAGTTGGAAAGGGAGTGCGGGTGTCAGCAGTAGACGTTACCTCGAGTCATGATTATTATACTTGATAGTCAGGGGAGGCTTGTAATATCCCTTTTCCTTTCTAATCTATTCAAGAATTAATAAAGGACGACTTATTTATATTTTATTCTAGATTTAAACTACGATCCATTTCCATCATGTGCCCACTATAGGAAGTACTTTAATATGAATTACTAGAGAGTTTATGTAACTAATGGTTATGAAATCTTATTATCACTATTTATTACTTAAACTATAATTCATGACTAGACGAAATTGGTTAAAAGGTCCTATATGACACATTCAATATGAGCTCTAAGTCCAAATTAAATACTAATAATCACTGGTTATAAGTTTCATAAAAATTCATATCTAATGTCTTGAAGGTGTGATTATAGAACTTTCATATTAGACTTTTGATAGTAAAGTGATTATCTAACTAATTATTAAACTCCAACTTGTACTAGTGATATTTCCTACTAGTTAGTGCCCATGTACTAGTGACTTACTTAATTTACTACTTAAAAAGTGAGAATCATTTCATTAAGCTGAAAAGTGAAACTACAAGTACTCATTATTTAGAATAAGATTACTAACATTATACTTATAATCCAAGTGTACTTAATTAGTGTTAATTTAACTTACTAATATATCTTACTAATGTTTAGTTCATCAAGAGCACAAACATAATTATTAATACATATTTTAGCAAACATTTGCATAATTCGATTTTTATTAACTAAGGTTATAAAATGAGATTAATAAAATAAATAATTATCAATGAAGACTCTAACTTAGCCTCCTTAGTATATTTGACCCAAAACTCAAGTTTAATAAAGTTAAGTATATGTTTACTAAGTTTAGCTTATTGAATCAAGGATTTCAAACTATACCTATGTAGTAACTTAGGCTATTAGTAAAACTATTAGTTTTGACTAAACATAGCATTAGTATTAAAATAAACAAGGAATAGAGGTTGCTTATCTCCAATCAAAGAGGTAACAAAGAGGGGCAGCAGGGGGTCGTCGGTCTCCGGCTAGCAGGTGGCGCGGACGGGGCTAGGCGGTAATGCAGCGGCGCGTCAGGCGGCAGAGGGGGGCGAGCAGCGAGACAGGGGGAGGGAAAGGAGGAGCAGCGAGAAAGATGAGGGGGAGGAGGAAGAAAGGAGGAGTGCTGCGGAGGAGGCGAAGGTGGTGCCGGCGGTGGCGGGCAGGCGGCGAAGAAGACTGGGCGCGGCAGAGGGGTAGTCTCAGTGGTGGTGTTGGCGGCCGGAATCAATGGTGGTTGAGTAGTGTTTGAAATTTCTGATTTTTAAGTGGTCATGAATAGTGAACTTAGCATGCTATTTATAGTAATTTTAGGAATAAAACTCAATTAAACTAATGGAGGCTTAATGGTGAAGAATACTTGGGGAGTAAGGTCTTCTAGAAGCTTTGGGGAGCAAGGAGATGGAGCTTGAGGAAGAAGATGAAATGTGTGGATGGTGATTTTCCATTTTTAGAAGTTTTTCCTTTTCTCTTTTATTCTACAACCATACTAACTTAGCTTATTTTATTAAACACTTGACTTAATTTTATTTCCAATATATTAGAGAAGTGATTAAATAAATAGATGAATTCAAAACAATTTCTTTAAGCTAATTATTAATGTTAATTAATCAAGCTTAAATTTCCGGGATATTACATAGTATGACCTATGAGATGCTCCCTTGCAGCAAAAATCGTTTTGAGAGCCAAGGTGAGTCTTGGAGGGGGAGTCATATGCCACACATCTTGCTGCTTAATGTAGTAAGCATGAAGCCACTTAATCCACAAACTATCTTGCTTTTCAGATAAAGCCCAAAAGAGCTTAGCAATTGCAGCCTTATTCCAGGTAAATAAATCTTTAAAGTTCAACCCACCACACACCTTAGGAGCACAAAGAGTGTCCCAAGCCACGGGAGCCTTCCTAGAAGCTGAATCTGCTCCAGTCCACAGATAGACCCTGCAATGCTTTTGAATTTCTCTGAGCACTTTCTTAGGAAGTGTGAAGATTTTACTCCAATAGAGCTGAATACCTTGAATTACAGAAGCAACAGGTTGCACATGCCCAACATAGGATAGCTTTTTAACAGTCCAACTCTTAATCCTAGCCACTACCTTCTCAATTAAAGGCTTACAATAATTGTAATATAGCTTCCTAGAAGCCAAAGGAACACCTAAATATCTGAAGAGAATAGTTCCAAAAGGAACTTGAGTCAAAGCCTGCAATCTACCAGCTTCAATACCATTAATTCCAACAATAAAGAAGTTACTCTAATCAATATTAGCATCTAATCTAGAAGTAGGTGAGAAGTTCTGGAAAGCTTCAAAAATAAGCTGAATTGAGCTATCATCAGCTCTAGCAAAGAGCAGTAACTCATATGCAAACATGAGATGTGTGATGCCCAACTTCTCACATATTGGATGAAAGTTAAAAGCAGGGATATTTTTCAGCTTACCCAAACATCTGGAGAAGTATGTCATGCAAATAGCAAATAAGAAGGGAGACATGGGGTCTCCCTACCTTAAACCTTTTTTGGTAGAAAAAGGAGGACTAGGGAGCCCATTTACCAATATAGAATAAGACACTAAAGCCACACAAGTCATGATCCAAGCAACAAATTTGGGAGGGAAACCCAATTCATCAAGAACAACTCTAAGGAAGGGCCATTCAACAGAGTCATAAGCCTTCCTTAGATCAACTTTTAGCATACATCTTGGACTGACATGTTTAGTGTTATAGCCTTTTATAAGCTCGGTAGCTAATAAAATATTATCAGAAATATTTCTATTAGACATAAACCCAGCTTGAGCAAGATCAACAACTTGACCAATCATTAATTGCATTCTCTGAGTAAGAATTTAAGCAATTAATTTGTAAAGCACATAACAGCAAGTAATGGGCCTAAAATCCTTAATGTAAGTAGTATTAGGAATTTTATGCACCAGAGTAATCAAAGTACAATCCACCTCAACTGGCAAGACTCCATGATTGAAGAACTCCATAACAACATAATAGACTTGAGTTTTAATCACTGGCCATGCTTTCTTAAAAAAGAAACTGTTGAACCCATCTATTCCAGGAGCCTTACTATCATTGATAGAATATAAAGCATCATCAATTTCTTTTTAAGTAACAGGTTGAATAAGCATTGAGATATCATCAGGTCTCACATGGACACCAGCTCTAAGAATAGTAACATCAGGGCAAGGAAGGCAGGTTGCAGCAGAACCCATCAAATTCTTATGAATGCCCATAACTTCCTTCCGAATATCTTCAGCAAGAGTTAGTTGATTACCTTGTGTAATACCCCTCATGATTGCTTTAAAGGGATTTAGCAGGCTACTTATTCCAACAAGATGCATCTTTCTTTTAGAGAGCTCATTTCCTTACTTACTCCACAGTTAAGCGTGCTTGACTGGGAGTAGTCCAGGGATGGATGACCTCCTGGGAAGTTTTTCGGGGTGCGCATGTGTGAGGACAAAATGCGCCGGAAGAACTTGTGTTGGTTATTGAGGACAGTTGTTGGCCCTGGATGCGCATTGGTGATGATAGACTCGACTCTCGATGGGTCAGGTGTTATACCTTGAGCATCATAAAGCATCTCAATACTGTTTCTAGAATATATGTCTTTCATAGCTTGAGAGAAGAAATGATTATTAGCATCTCCAAGTTGTAACCACTGAATTCTTGAATTCTGCTTCAAAGCACTCTCTTCAATTTTATAGAACTTTCTTAGCAAAGCTAAACAATCAGCCTCTTGTTTCTGCAGATCCTAATTAACAATATCCATCCTTGGCTGAGTTTGAATAATATTCAATTGCTCTCTAAGCTGATCAATTCTACTATCAAGCTTAGCAAAATCTTTTTGATGAAGCTGCTTCAGTCCGACCTTTAAATCTTGAAGCTTCCTCCAAACTTGACTCATCACAACCCCTGTTCCAGCCTTGGCGCACTCAGCATTTATAATAGCATCAAACCCTTCACGCTCTGCCATGTAGTTAAAAAAATTAAAAGGCCTCCCGCCCTTATGAGGTTGAGAGGTGCACTTCAATAAAAGTGGACAATGATATGAAATTCCTGGATTTTTATAATCAACCACTACATTAACATAAACCATCCTCCATTGAATATTAACCAGTCATCTATCATTCTACTGAATATTCTAGCTTTTCCCTCACTCTTATTAGTCCAAGAGTAAAAATAACCACAACTCCTAGGCTCACTCGGGTCACTATTCTGAAGCAACTCCTCAAAATCTTGAGTTTCATGAGAATTAATGTCCCTTCCATGAAGCCTATCTTCACTAGACAAGACAACATTGAAATCACCTAGGACACACCATTCAGGTTGCATGGTATCATTGATTTGCTTCAATAGTGCCCACATAGTTCTTCCAGTCTCAACAGTATGCAAGCCATAAACAAAAGTTACAAACATACTCTTGCCAGTCTTTTTATCAGTAAAACAACCATGAATCACTTGATCAATTTTAAGAACAACATGATATGTAAGAGCTGTAGTATTCCAAGCAATCTATATTCTCCCTCTATAAGAGAAATCATAATTATCTACCCAATTCCAAGTATTACCAAATTTCTTCCTAATTTTCTCCTTATTAGTATCTTTTACTTTGGTTTCTAACAAAGCAAACCTAGTAATATTATTCATACTAATATATTTTTCTACTTCTACTGCTTTTGCAGGATAATTCAATCCTCTTACATTCCATGAGCTAATAATCATGTAATGTTGAAATGAAAAAAGCTTGTCCCTCCTCTCCAACTGTATGAACAATAGAACCAGGCCCTGGCACTTCGAGACTAGGTCCTCTATTGCTTCTACCAGTTACAACAGACCATTCAATATCCCCTACCCTGACCTGGCAAGAAGTGCTGGTGTTCTGCTCTCCGGGTTCAGTTCTAGCCTCTTCCATTTGCACAACAGTTTCATTAGCTTTCTCTTGCTGTCTTTCAATAACTGGTGCAACCCCCTCCACAGGTTCCTTCTGAGCTACTGGCCTAGCCTCTTCCACTGGTTGAACAACTTTAGGTACCCACTTTGCACAGTTTTAGTGTTTACCCCAGCTGGCTGTTTAGTCTTGGCACAATCATGCCCAACAGTTTGGCATTTCTGGCAAAAAGGAGGGATCCATTCATATTGTTCGGCTCCACAATTTCCCAATTATCACCTTCAATAGCCACGGATCTAGGTAAAGGCTTGGTAACATCTACTTCTATAAGAAGTCTAGCAAATGACACCCTCATTTGCCTAGTAGTACATTCATCCGCATATAGAGGTACCCTTATCATGCTACCAATTCTACTCAATGTTTTCGATCCCCAACAATTCAAAGGTAGATTAGGAAACCTAATCCATAGAGGAACTACTCTCATCATTTCCTCATGAAAATTAAAATTCGGAGTCCAAGCCTTAGTAATCATAGGCGTACTATTAAAAGTATAAGGACCAGGGAATAAGATGTCATTCTTATCTTCGAGCATTTCAAATTTCACAATGAAATATCCATCCTCGTGTAAAAATACCTTAGGCTTGCTAACATGATTCCATTCAGCAACAATATGTCTTATTATAGCTCCAATAGATGGTTTATGACCCACAACATACAAGACAATAGCATTTACCCAAATATCAGTCAATTTAACCACTTCATTTCTATCTACTTGAGTAACAACTTTCCTATTTTTCAGAGAAGGAGCAACAAATTTAAGAGACGTACCCTTAGCTGTGAGTTTTTTCTCAGCAGTTAGTGAAGACCAGGTTCGACCACTAGGTTCTTTAGTCTTTTGAGCCTCCACCACTGGAATTCCAGTATCTTTGCCCACCGGAACTATTTCTTCCTCATTTTCCCCTAGCACTTCAATTTCTGCTTCTTCACCACTTTGATTTTCCTTTTCATCAATAGAGGAAATCAATGGAACAGTAACTTCAACATATTGTTCCAATGGAACTGTAACTTCTACAATTTGTTCCTTTTGCTTGCCGCTTCCAGCTTGCTTCTGTCGATCAACAGTGAAAATCTGGTTCATAACATTAATTACATCCTGTATTTCCATCGTCACACATCTCGGAGTTGCTTGAGGAGTAGTTCCACCATTACTACCCATAGGAGATTGAACTCCTTGTTGTTGTCCTTGTTTTGCTAATAAACTTTGAGCTTGACGAGTCATTGGAGGATTAGAAGACTATGATTTCTTTATATGACCCATGATAATTGATAGTGAAACTCTATGCAATCCGCAATTTCACCATGGGTGTAATCCCCCGTAATTTTATGAATTATATAAATGCATTTTAATGTATATTATATATATTTTAATGTTTAAATGATTTATTTCTTGAAAGGTTGACTATTTGAAAGACAAAGGAATTATTTAATGATTTAAAATAGTCAAACTTTTTATTTAGTCATAATTTAAAAATTATTTAAATAGCTTAAAACACCTTTTGGTTTAGCAAAAAGGATTTTAAATTGGGTTAGAGGAACCCAACTACTCAAATCACCCAACCATTAAATATTATTTTAGCCCAAATACCTTTTCCTAAGCCCAAGAGGGGTAACTATATAAACCCCAAAAATATTCCCACACACTTATTTTCTCTCTCTTCCTCTCCCCTAATTTCGACCCTCCTCTTCTTTTTCTCTCTCTTTCTTTTTCCTCTCTTTTCTTCTCTCTCTCGGTGCTTCCTCCCCGTCAGCCGACCACCGCTGCCGCCCAACCGCCAACAGTAGCCGCCGACCACCGTCGTCGTTCCTCCTGTTTTTCTGGCGCCTTCCTCCCTCTCTTTGCTTTGGTTATTTTTCTTCCTCCTCAAGTTTTATTTAATGCGCAGTTTATATTTTTAAGGATTGTTTTAATATGTTTATGTTTAAAGTTGTAGTTTGATGATTTAAATATAAATCTAAGATTATATAGTTTATGCAATGAAGTAATTAAAATTCATATTTATTGATTATGTTGAAATTAAGATTTTAAGTATCAAAGCATGGATTTTTAGGGCTTTATAAGTTGGAAAATCATAGTAGTATATTATAGTTTGTAAAATTGAGTATTCTTATAATTTTAATTATGTTTAAGTATGTCTAGAAAGGGTTTTATTATATTATAAATTATTGGAAATTTTTTGAGGATATTATGATGGAGTTTTTATGATCAAAGAATGAGTTTTGAGGGTTTTTTTAGCAGCTAGTATAGTAGTACTATACTAGGAGGCTTTAATAATTAAGTTTTAATGATAAGAAAGGTTTTTAAACACTTTTAAAGAGGGTTTAAAGTATTTTAATATTACTGGAAATTTATAGAGAATTGATTTGTGGTTATGTTGATTATTGTTAGGCGGAGAATTCTCTCTAGGCGACTTTTAAGCTTGTTAAAGTGGCCTCGAACTTTGTCTACACAAGGTACGTACATACCTATGTGTTGGTTACATTAGGATCATGTCCAAAGGATGGGATTTATGTAGTATCATGTATAGGGAACTATTTTTAGTTCATATGTGATTTATATTCGATTGGATTTGCGTGTCTTATACCGTTGTGTGAAGCATGTTGATTGTGATTATATTATGTTTGTATAGACGATTGATGCAAGCATATGGGATTTAGGAACTTTATTTATTAATTCACATGAGGGATTAATATTTATGTTGATATTGGATCATGTTGTTCCCTTTAGATTATTTAAAGTAAAAAATTTATATGGACTTGGTCCACAGCTAAATTAGTGTGGACCTAATGATAATCCATGTGATTTATTAAAAAAAAGGGTCACTATATAAAAAAAATAGATATAAAAGATGAGCAGATATAGATTGTAAAGTTTGACTATGTGAAAAAAAGGTTACTATGTCACAATGTGAAAATTTCATTATGATAAACTAATGTGAGAAAGAGTGACTATATTAAAAAAAACGGTCACTATGGTAGATAGTAATTGTATAGTGTAACTTAAGATTTTAAAAAGGCTACTATATGGAAAAAAAAAAAAAGGATCACTATGTTAAATAAGTGACTTGTTTGGTAAGTTGGTTATTTACCTATGAAAGGTTGGTTGGTTGTTGACTTGGTTCAAGAAATAAATAAAGGTTATGGATTTAGTATTGGAATCAATTTTGGGTTGTTAAGTTGATGATCACCTTATCTAATCCTAAGATAAAAATGGAAGTTATATATCTTTGATGATTATATTATTTGTCCTACTTGTGAGTCATAACAAGTGAATAATTCTTCATCATGTAAAGTGAAACGTGAATAGCAATAGCTTTAGACTTGTGCACGTCTGGAGTGTTGGACTAGTATGAGTTGGAGTACATGGTGGTAGCCCATGGCTTTTCTTGGGACCGGATTGATCACCGTGTCCTATTTTTATTTAAAAGGTTCCTTGATATCGTAGGTCAGGGGAGTACGGAGTCGCGCCCGTACTTTGTCTTCTAAATTGAAGACTAGTTTGGTTTGGACAACTCTTTCCATTGCATATTCCATCTAAATTAATTAACTTAGGAAAAATTGTCAAAAATAATCCCAAGTTTTGGCCATCTTCCCAAATTAATCCCAACTTTGGATTATTTTTAAATAATCTCAAGTTTGTTAGTAGTCTTCCCTTATTGGTCCCTAGTGAAAAAAGTCGGTTTAAAACTCGTTTTAAAGGTCAATACGCCGCGTGAAACATTTCCGTTTGCCTTTCATTTTAATAGTGGAGTGGTGATGAAGGCGATTAGAGGTGATTTTTTTAAATAAAATGGTGTCTTATCAACTTTTTAAAATTGGTTCAAACGATTATAGGTCTTTTGGACCAATATGGGAAGATGACTCCCAAACTTCAGATTATTCAAAAATAATTTAAACTTGGGATTAATATGGGAAGACACCTGAAACTTGGGATTATTTTTTACAATTTTTCCATTAACTTATTAGTTGTGGAGTTTAGTTCAGTAAAAGTAGTCTGCTATATTGTTATATTATTATTTATCCCTGCTTAATGTTTATTTTTTTTCATGTTTGGTTTTATATTTATTTACTATGTAGTACTCAGCTTTACTGATTACGTACTCTGTGTGTATGTGTTGATCATGGCTATGCCTTATTGATCCTGTGGTGACCCATTTGGTGAGCAGTCTCTCGGGATCAATATAGCATCGTCAATTACAGGTTTGAAGATGATGCATCATGGGTTCGGGAATTTGGAGAGCATGTGTTGACTTTACATTTTATAGTTGACTTGATACTTTTCTAGTTGACTTTTACTTTTGAGGTTGACTTTTGACTTTATGTTGGTTTGACTTTTGGGAGTTGACTTTTGGTTGACTAAGTTTTATTTTCAAAGTTATTTATTATTATGTCCGCTGTAAAATTCTGAATAAGCCGATACGTTATCACACGGGCGATAATACTTTGATAATTCTCTAAGTTTCATATTAAAAGGGTATTTTGGAAAATAGAGAATTGTCGGGGTGTTACAATTGGAGAGAAAACCCTTAACTTCTCTTGTTTAAGTTAGTAAAAGGGAATAGAGTTAGAAGTTCATATGGCATTTGTGTAATATTGAATTTGTGGTAATACAGTTGCTTCCAGTTGGGTCACTGAAAAAAAATAGGAAATGTGAATATTAATATTAATATTAAAAACCACTGTTTCGATACTCTAAACACCAACTTATACTTAATTAAATGTGAATATCACCATTAGTTATTATAAATACTATATTTGAAATTATAATAATTAACATACACTAACATTATAATTAATCATTGAATTAATTAAAATTAGAATAATTTAAGTGAACAAAAAAACAAAACGAGAAAGAGAAGAAGGAAAAGGAAAAAAAAAAAAAGAGGACCGATATATGATGATGGCCACTACTACATAATTGACTAAATAACACCCAAAAAGTGTTACTTAAGATGCTTAAAATGTTACATAAGATAATAGGTAAAACTTTTTTGGGTGTTACATTTGTCAGTGTTACCTATGCTATTAGGTAACACTTTTGAAAGACTATAATAACACTTAAACAAATGTTACTTTAAAGTCGCTTATGTAAAACTTTAATACCTATTTTTACAACTTTCAAAGTGCTACCTGAAATTTCTTACGTAACACTTTTCATATCTTTAGTAACATCTTATAGTGTTACCATAACCTATAATAACACTTTTTGTTATAAATTTTCCTATAGTAACACTTTATTCAACATTACGTATCACTTTTTACTATTTCATGTAGCATCTCATGCATCATTAGGTAACACGTTTTGTCATCTCCTGTGACCACCTTGTGTATAATTAAGTAATACTTTTCTTTTATTATTTTGCTAAGAAAGAAAGAATATGTTTCCACAAAAACCCATTTACAACCTAACAACTTCCATATTGTTGAACAGCCCAACTAGGTTGGCCCCCTCAAACAAAGGAAGAGAAGAAAAAACTATACAACCAGAAAAATTACAAGTTCCTAAACCACTGTACATCTTGCTCTTTAACTTTCTTTGGTATTTTGGCAACAATTCTCATTTTAACACTACATTTAACATCCTGCACAATTTTATCTACTCTGCGTATCTGATAGTTCCAGATAGCATTATTCCTCTCCTTCCAGATGAAATATATAGCAGCCATAACAGCAGCAATTACAACTTTCTTCTTGAATTTACTCCCTTGAAATCTCCTATTCAGCCACCTTAAGCTAGGTAATAGATGCTGAGATGTCATTTGAATACCCAACCATTTTTTTATATGGACAACAAAAGAACAGATGAGCATGATCTTCTTGACTCACCTCACACAATGCACATTGAGAGGTATTGCAGATGCCAATTGCAACAAGTCTCTCTCTGGTCTGCAGTCTGTGTTTCCAAGCTAACCATCCTATGAAACTATGCTTTGGAACATTGTAGTTGCCCCAGATAGCTTTAGGTTCATGGTGTCTCTCATCATTATTTTGTAATCTCGTGTAAATGGCAGTAGTACTATACTTCTGTGTAGTTAACCAGTTGTGACCACATTTGGCACTTATGAAATCTCTAGCTTTGCAAATAAATTTCACTGCCCGACTTGCATTCTGAGGAGCTTTATATGTCTTCCAATCATTTTGCTTGATATACCTGGTATGAATCCACCTAACCCACAGGTTATCTTCCTTCATAGCAATGCTCCAAGCTTGCTTTCCCACAATAGCATTGTTCCAGATAGTTAGGTGTCTGAACCCAAGACCTCCATTTGCTTTAGGCTTGCAAACCTCTTCCCAGCTGACATAACCAGGCCTATTACTGTAACATCGACCAGTCCACAAAAAAGCTCTGCATATGGAATTGATCTGTTTAATTACAGCAGCAGGAAGTATGAAAATTTGTGACCAGTATACACAAATACTGAGCAAGACAGAGTTCACCAACTGTCTTCTGCCTGCAAATGAAATATGTCTAGAACTCCAAGTTCTAATTCTCCCCACCATAGTCTCAGTGAGTTTTTCATAGTCAGCACTTGAAAGCTTCCTAGTGCTAATAGGCACTCCTAAGTATCTGAAAGGGAAGGAGCCAAGCTGGAAGCCAGATCTGCTAATCAACTCATTGTTATCTGTTTCATTCAGATCACAACTATATACAACAGATTTTGTAGGATTAGCCTTGAGCCCAGTTGAAGCACGAAACAGCTTTAATCCTTGAACAATCATACTAACAGACTGGGTATCACCTTTGCAAAATAAGATTAGGTCATCAGCAAAACAAAGGTGATTAAGACCTAATGTTTTACACCTAGGATGAAATTTAAACCCATCTTGCTTGCTAATGAAGGTCATTATCCTAGTGAAATATTCCATACACAGGACAAAAATGAGGGGAGACATGGGGTCTACTTGTCTCAAACCCCTTTTTGACATAAAGAAATTAGTTGTGGAGCCATTTACCATCAGTGTGAAAGTTGGGCTGGTCACACAAATCATAATAAGCTTACAAATTTTATCAGGAAACCCCAGAGCTTTCAGCATGTCTTCCAAGAATTCCCAACTTACAGTATCATAAGCCTTTTGTATGTCCACCTTCATGAGGCAACATTTTTTAGACTGCTTTTTCCTATATATTTTGACTATATCCTGGCATAATAGAACATAACATCTTAGTTATGCATTTGTATAAGACTGAACAGCAAGAAATTGGTCTGAAATCACTTACATGGCTAGGATTCTTGAATTTTGGAATCAATGTGATGGAAGTCACATTGATGGCCCTCAAAAGCTTTCCAGTGGCAAGGAAATCAAGGACTGCTTCAGAAACCTCCTCTCCAATAGTATCCCAACACTTCTTGAAAAAGAAGCTATTGTATCCATCAAGCCCGGGAGCTTTTTCCTTGGGAATGGAAAATATAGCTCTCTTAACATCACTAGCATTGAATTGACAATCCAGTAGCTCTCTCTGTCTGTCATTCAGAGTATTTCCTTGACTGATGATCTCAGTCTTAACAGTACATCTATTCTCCAAAGTCTCTCCTAATAATCTCTCATAATAGCTCACAAAGGCATGCTGCACCTGCTGATCATCATTGACCCATGTTCCCTGACTATCCTGAATGGTATGGATCTTGTTAATGTTCCTTCTGAGCTTAAGAGCCTGATGGAAAAATCTAGTCTTGTCATCTCCATCAACAATCCACTTCTCTTTTGTTTTCTGTCTGAGAAAGGACAAGTAACTATCCTGAGCTTGCCTATAGTTCTTTGTAGCTTCCCTCTCAGCAATAGAATGCTCTATAACATCAGGGTGTTGATGAACCAAATCCTGTACAGACAAGAGTTTAGTTCATGCTGCTGCAGCTCTGGCTTGAACATCAGAATAGCCACTTCTATTGAGAGATTTTAAATCAATTTTCAACCTTTTGAGCTTTTGGAACACCTTATACATTTTGCACCCTACAATAGGAACCTCCCAAGCCTTGTTCACAATTTCAAAGAATTGTGGTGACTCCACCAACATATTAAAAAACCTGAAAGGTTTTTTACCCTGGTGCTCCTTGTACACACTCAACACTCCTGGGCAGTGATCAAAATCACCCTCAGAAAGGTACCTAATCTCAGCATTATCAAACTTATCCAGCCATTGATCATTTACCATAGCTGGGTCAATTCTAGAGAAAACCCTTTGAGCCCCCTCTTGTTTATTAGACCAAGTATAAAACCTCCCTATACTTTTCATATCCACCATCGTCCCACAACTCTCAACACAATCTCTGAAATCCTTTATCTCAGTGGCTCTCACAAGAGACCCAACCCTTTCATCCATATTTAAAACAACATTAAAGTCTCCCATTGTAACCCATGGGATATCATTTTGATGCACATGCTTAATATCAATCCACAATTGCTCTCTCTCCCTTCTCCCTTAAAACCATACACAAAGGAGCAATTAAAAGCTGGGTGAGCTCCTCCTGGATCAACTCTACAACGCACTAATTGAGCAGTGACATGCTTCACAGTTACAGTAAAAGACCCTGGTTGCCAACCCACAATAATTCTGCCCCTATCAATGACACCACTGTTAGTTGTGAAGCACCATCCTAGACATAAATTCTGATACAATTTTCCCATATTAGCCATTTTCACTTTAGTTTCAAGAAGACTAAACATTTTAATGTAATGAGCAGAAATAAATCTCCTCACTTCACATTGCTTGTTCCTCCTGTTTAGCCCTCTAACATTCCACACCAGAACATTATCCATGTTCAATTTCAGGGGCCTCTAACCCCTGCATCTCTTCTGGTGGTACTTCAACATCATAGAACAAAGCTTCAGTTGTTGTGGAATCCAGAATGTCAAACTGATTCCTTAAAGGTGTTACAACAGTTATGCCCTTCACAACTTGTGTGGGTACCTTTATGGTAGAAACAAGCTGCTCCTGCTCCTGTCTAACTTCATTTCTCACCTGAGCCTTTTCCTTGTTCTCATTATCACCAGAATTAGTTAACACTGGAGCTTTAACTTGCCATACCTTTTTCACCTTCTTTTTAGGAACACAAATCTCATGAGAATCCCCATACCCTTTACAGTTACTGCAAACTATAGGCTTCCATACATATTGCACATTCTGTGTTTTCACCTCTCCAGTCTCACTTTTAAATTGTACATGGTCAGGGAAATCTTGATTGACATTCACTTTAATCATCACTTTGGCATATAGTAACTTTTCTCTTTCTTTAGTGGCCTGATCCACTTGTAAGAATTTACCAATAGGACTTATGATCTTGGTTAAACTCTTTTCCCCCCAGTACTTCAGATCAAGCCTAGGTAATTCAACCCATATTGGAACCCTCTCCACATATGACATGTTCCAATCCTCATCAGCACTCTAAGGTTTCAGTATGACAGGTTTTCCATCAAAGAGCAAGAACCCAACATCCAGAACTGAATCTCTTTGCGCTCTAGTGGTAAACTTGATTATTGTCATTCCTTCCTTGAAAGGTGCCAATTTATCTATACAGAGTTTCCCCCAATGTCGACGAAAAAATCCTTCCATTACAGCAAATGGAGGTTTCGCACCCAACATATAACCCACAATTGAATTTTCCCAGAAATCTATCTCTTCCTGAATGTCTTCCCATTCAATTTCAGGCAAAATACGTTCAGATTCCATGTTATTACCACCATTAGAGTCCATAGCAATAACATCATCCCTTTTAGGTGAATTAGAGTTCAATTGATTATTATTCAATGACACCCTTATTTCACCCTCATGAGATTTTGACCCATTTTTCGACCCACTATTTATCATATTCAACCATTCTGAGAACAATTGTTTCTCTATAGATTGCTTCTTCAATTCAATTAGGGAAGATTTAGGGGAAAGAATCTCACCTTCCTCTTCGTTACTCAAATTGCCATCCTCCAATTCTGGTTCTTCATTCTCAGTTGCCATTGAGCGAGTTTTCCTTACTGCTGTCAATGGCAGATCATTGCTCTTAGCCTTCCCCTTGCTTCCATTCTTGACATTCTTCGATCCTCGAGTTTTGCCCATGGCGCCCAGAAAACTGGAAAAACACGGGAGAGAGAGAATTTCAAAAGGAGAGAGAAAGTTTAGTTGACCCTTAGTTTTAATTAGTAATACTTTTCTTTATTAGGAAAGTGTGTGTAAATATATACATCTACATAGAAAATAAAAATACTAATAAGACTGTACAATATTGATATACGAATTGGAAATTATACTATAATAGATGATATAATTTTATACACTTATCAATGCTATATGCCTATACCCATAAATGAACTAATGAAAAACAAGTATGTTCAACATAAAATCAAAATCATCAAATTAAACATATTCATACGATAATCTAAAACTAGATCTAATATTCATATATCTCTTCTCCATCTCCTGTCATCTCGCCATATGCATGCATTTTCCTAGCGTCCTCGATATCATGAGTTGCTACTCCAATTCATCATTTTGATTCTCTTGATTCTATAACAAAAAACAATTAAGATGAAATCTTCAACAATAATATCTATACTATATATTAAAATGCGTTCCTATCAAAGGAACGGTGCCACGTAGCACTATTCACTATATATGTGTCACGTAGCTTCGCCATGTCATCTTATGTGCCATGTAGATCGTTACGTCATCTTACAAAATAAATATTGTTTGCCACTAGATTTGAACATGCAACCTCTTGCAAAGAGAAGTTTGTCCTTACCATCTCAACCAATTTTTCTTAGTGCTTCATAAATCCACATAATGTTATATATTCATTGCAAACATAAAGTAAATTAAATGTTAGATTTTTTTTTAAATTAATTTTTACAAGAGTGGAAAAAATAAATATCAATTGTGAAGAAGAAAAAAGGTAGCACCAGGGGCAACGCCTGGGCCAACACACTAGTTACTACTCATAACCAAACAAAGTAAACATATTAGGAATCTATATCTATCTATCTATATATATATATATATATATATATATATATATATATATATATATATATAACAAGGTTTAATTGACCTATGTGTCATTCATCTGTGAATTCTGCCACGTGTCATAACATTTCAATGTTGCCACGTGTCGTTTGCTCCTCAATATTGCTGAAGTGTCATGTGTTCATATCATCTGCCAAAGAGCATCTTGAAGCAAATTCGAAATTGCTTAAATCACGATACAAATCATGATTTCCCAGGATTTTTGGCAAATCTTCTCCTTTTTTATATTAGGAAGTGATACATTAGCCACGCCTAATAAAATTTTGCACGGTAATTAAATGCATTATGCCAAATTTGCAATCAATTAGTAGTAGATTAAGGCATTGATTCAGCGATATTTTAGGCATTTGTTATTAAGCAATCTTGATATATCACAAACCATTTAGGCTGTTATTTTCCCTGCATCTCTTTAAATCTTGATCTTTTTCCTGCTTCTCTCCTAGCAACTAAATTCCAGAATTCAAACCTTCACTTTTATGATCATATATTCACATTGCAATCAAATTTCAACTCATTTGTGTTGTAAATCATCCAAAGATGAGCAAAAATTGCATCATTCTCTCACACAATACACTCTGAATTCGCGCCGTGCTTGCCATTGCCTTCTCTTCCGCCTTTCTGCGATGCTTCTGATGAACAACGGCAGAGCAGAAGGGCATTCACCAGTGGTCGGCTTTGCACGTGATCTTTAGAAAAGTTCTTGATTTTGTAGATCGAAGGATCTACTCCTTCCCATTTTCTTTTTATACAAACCTTCTAACATTAATACATCTAAATTTTGCAACTTGATTAAATGGCTATCTTATATTTTCCTTCATGCATGTGATTGAAGAACATATCTTCAACACAATCTATCAATGAATCCCACATGCATTAAGCTTAATTTTTGATCTTTTGTTGTAGAAATCCAATAATTTGGAAAGCATAAAATAGATTTTTCGAGTTCCATATCCGATGGCATAAAATAATAGAATTTTTTTTAGAATGGTAAGGAAATTTTTAGTAATGAAATCTAATCGATCTTTTTTTTTGGGTTGCTGTGGAAGATATGGTTGGGAATTGTATTTGTTGGTTTCCTCCTTGAAAATGGCTATTGTTGTTAGAAGATGAGATGATGGGCTTTGGTTTTAGAAGATAAAACGTGTAGGTAATGGTTCTACATATTTTAAGTGGTCAATGGATATGTACTTATTGTTTTTTTTTTTTTTACTTTTTATCTGGGTGGAAATATTTGATTCTAGATATGTTTTTTGCTAGATTAGTATGATTAACTATTGTGTTGACCTTGATTTCATTCATTGTAATATCAAAATTTATTCACTGGAAATGCAATGACTAGCTAATATGTTCATGTTCCCCTCAAAAAAAAAAAAAAAAAAAAAAAAGCTAATATGTTCATGTAAGTTCATATTGTTTCAAAATTTATAACACACCTTAAGATTTCTCTTGCCACCATTTTAGTTTTCCTTTCTCACTTTTTCCATTTATCTCTCCACCTTATATATCAATTCCTCTCTCTCTGACTACAGAACTTCCTCCTTGGTTCACCTCCAAATTAAAGTGTGTAAAAATCAAAAGGGAACGAGGGAGTAATTAATTTGTGCTTCTTCCAAAACAAGCTTTCTTTTGTGTGCTTTAAGCAAGGCGCCTAAAATATATTTTGTTCTCTTATTAGGATGCATGTGTAATGAATGTGTTCTTTAGTTGAATTAGGATTTTATCTGAATTGTCTTTTGCTTTTTTTTTTTTTGATAAAATGTTTGGTTATCAGAGAATTTACTTATGAGCTAAATAAACCAGTTGCTTTTAGCTCTTTGTGTTCTTTAGCTAATGTTAGTTACTGCTAAACTGATTACTTTTCATCCCGAGCTAATGTTTGTTATTTTGTTTTATTCAACCTGGATCAATAGACACGCTTATTCAGTCTTGCATAAGGAGACATCGTGGCATCCAAAAGTATTATCTATTCCTTGCCTTAATCTCATGTGAATTGGCTATACCTTTTTTACTCTATGAAGTTGTTTATTGAAATTGATTATCGAAAAGGATAATTGATAAAGAATGAGTTAGGCTCTTTTAATCCTATCTTTGAAGATTTAATCTTATTAACTATATTTTAAAACCTAATTTAAACGTACTACACTAATACTAATATTATATAATCCACACCGATAATATTTTTTGTCTTAAAAAAGCATTTATGTGGAGTTATAATATCATATGAATTGACACTGATATGTTATCTATAAGGCAAATTATATATCTACAATATAATCAGAAATATATATGATGATTTTTAATCTTTAGTTTTATCTAATATAAAAGAGCATGATTATTGTATGAAAAGTGTGTGAATTGAAACCGACAAATAGATAAATTTAGCATGTGTAATTGTATTAACAGGTAATCGAGGATTTTATGAGTTTTCAATGAGCACGCCGAATTTACAAGACAAGCGAAAAATTGATCGAGACCGACAAGAGTTTGATTTATGAAAAAAAAAGATATTAAAAAAAAGGAAGAAGAATAAGAATACTAATGATGTTATTGATGGTAAGAAAAAGAAGGTGGGGAAGTAAAAAACTTATATGGACTTGGTCCATACTAAATTAGTGTGGACCTAATACTAATTCATTTGATTTATGAAAAAGAAAGGATCACTATATAAAAAAAATAGATATAACAGATGAATACATATAAATTGTAAAGTTTGACTTTGTGAATAAAAGTTACTATGTCACAAAATGAAAATATCATTACGATATACTAATGTGCTAAAGAGTGACTATATTAAAAAAAATGGTCACTATGGTAGATAGTAACTGTATAGTGTAACTTAAAATTTTAAAAGGTTACTATAAGAAAAAATGTCACTATGTTAAACAATTGGCTTTGGTCCACAATAATATTATTGTTGATCAGGTCCACACAAGACTAACTCGGTGGGGAAAGTAGTGTGTGATGAAGACGATATTGTTGGTAGTTTTAGTGAAGTACATGCATCATATAATTTCTTTTACATTCTTATTTTTCTATATTGTATATTTAAAATCTTATTTAGTTGAATATATTTTAATTGTGTATATGTGACATTTTTGTTGAGGTGGCAAAAAGGCATACGACCCACTAACTCAACCTGAATTCGACACGAAATTAGCGGGTTGTTTAATTTTTATATTTCGGTAAAATATTAGTAAATAAGAAGTGGGCTAAAAAGGTTCATGAGATTGATTTGTTTGGGTTATACATATGTTCAAGCTTGATAAACGGGTTAATAAACGGGTCAGATAAATAATCAATTAATATATAAACAAAACAATTTTTATGTCTTATATGCACGGGTTCAAATCATATCTACATAAAACCTCCCGTGCATTTTTGCACGGGTTAAAAGCTAGTATACATATATATAGCAAAGTTCAATTTGCCTGTGTGTTATTCACCTATTTATTTGTCCACATGTGAAGCCCAAAATTATTATGTACACATAATTGTGCCACCTGTATTGCAATCCTATACTCTTGCTGATGTGTCAACACAAAGACCCATTTTAGTCGTGTGCGTCAATGTTCACTCGGCTGAAATCAAGGTCCAAATGAATAACTTCCAAAATTTGATCTATTACAATCAATTAAATTTGGTAAGTCATAAACATTGCTTATATTATGCATAATGGTTTAAAATTGCCATTGTGATTTATATAACTTAAAACTTTGAAACTCGTGGCAAAATTATAATAAAAAATAGAAATTTGACAATATCCTATTACATTTGTCACTTTAGTGCTATAAATAGTCAACATATGCACAAACAACTTCTTATGCTCCATTGAATACATTGAATAATTTTGCCCCTGCTCCATGCATTTGGAGATATAAAACAGCAATCTTTGTTACATAAAAAGCTTTTATGTATCATTCTTGTGCAACCATGGTGAACTTTTCTGTATCATTCTAATTTTATCATAGGTCTCTAATGAGATAACATTATAAGCGCCACACAATATAGAGAGAGCAACCTTTTTTTAGATTGATGATTAATTTGGAACTAATAAATAATTAGAGGTTAATGCCAAGGGTGTATTTCTGAAAAAATTAGAAGTGTATGGGGAATTTTCAAAATATTGGAGATATTTGGTGAATAATTCATTATTATATTATGCCCAACTCTTTCAATGTCACTAACTTGGACACAATTCTAGTTCTCCAACCACCCTCATGATGGTGTCATTGGCTAACCATTGGGCTAATTTTTAATTCTTAAATTCAAAACATTGGGTTAATTTTTTAACCTTAAAGTTGCGTTAGTGGTTAACTATTATTGTAAACGCATCAAACTTTTGGCAACTGCAAAGATAGTTTCTCAAAATACACTATAACCTTAACACGATGCAATAGCAATTAGTTTAATTTGGTAAATTCATACTCCTGCAATAGCAAAGGGAGTACTCTTAACAATGACCTAAAATCAAATCTTACTTCTGACATAAAAAATAAAGAATATCATAACCGCAAGTAAGATGGCATTGGGCCCTATGCTCATGTCAATCAAAACTCAACACATTTATTAGTTCCTATGTTGTACCGCCTAAGCCCACTGCAGAGTACAAATGATCTACCACTCAAAAAAATACCGATTTTGACATATATTGTATTCTTGATTAGTTAAAATCTCCAACTTACTCCCTTAGCACCTAAGAAATTAAATCGACCACGAGTCACCACACATGCCTAAACATGAAAGAATTCATCCCAGACCAAGCACATTTAGTGCCAAATCTACGACGGGTTCATGCTAGCCTAGTCCCGTTCTCTCAACTGCTATGGTTCATGAATACCATCAGTGAGTTACACGGCTAATTGACTAAGGATCTGTTCAGCTCATCTTTTGAGGTAGCTTCTAAGTACTCCATCTGTTTTCTTTTGATGTTCCTATTTGAAATCTTTTTGTCATAGGGAATTGGTCAAAGTACGAAGAATTTTTGGAAACGAATGGAGTAGTTTTTAGCTTTGGAAAAGTTATTGTGGTGTTCGCCAAAGTAACTTTTGAAGGCAGCTTTCAGGTAACTTTTAGCTTTTGAGTAACTTTTGCCAATAGTTAAGATTATTACTTTTTGAGTATCTTTTGTCAAAAGCTATCATTTTTTACATATTATTAACATATTAGTTTTGAATCCCGTGCCTTGCATGGGTTGTTGTTTATATTTTATTTTATTTTGCTAATTTTTTTGTTAACATTGTTGATTTTATGTTGCTATAAAATGAGATTTTTCAACACCATTTTATTTACTTACTTTATTGCAATAATCACCACTTTGGGTAGTTTCATCTATTGGGACCACTCCACTTTTCGTAAAAATAGCAACTATATTTGACTATATTGCCATTTTATGTTAATAAAACCATCATTAATTACTCAAATTACCTCAGTTGCATTTACTTTATTAAGGATTTACTTATCCCCTGCTTTTGTTAATTAAAGGGGTACATCTATGCTAAACTACCCATTTTCTTCATTTCCTTAAAAACCATGCTAAACCCTATTGTTGCAGTAGAAAAATAACGAAGAAAGTATTTGTCATTATACTCTAATTTCTAAGTTTGTTATTGCGATATATATATTATATATTTTTTAATATTCAACTGAATATTGTAGCCTAAGTCTATTATTAAACGGTATCCCTATAATTGGTATGACTAACAATAGCTAACACAATTTTAACATGAAGAATACCCAAATGATACTTGACGAAAGTAAATAGTACTTATTTAATAGATGCAGGCTAGAAAGAATAGAGAAAATCATGAGTGTCAATCACAACTTTAACTTTTAATGGCACATAAACATTATAAAAAAAAAGACCATAATGATGGTATCATGAATAAAATTAATTAAATATAAAACTAATCTTTGCTAATAATCGAAAATACTATTTAAGAGAAAAAAATTCCTCTTCATCCATCATGATCATATCAAACTTTCTCCTTTTTTTTGATCTGTGACCTCAAATAGTCTAGAAACGCGGACCTTGATTTCCTAATTAGTTTTAGTAGAATTAAGTTCATGAAGAAAAGAATAAGATCTGACATATAGATATATGGAAAACAAAAACATAAATTATTATGTATACGATGAATATTATAGGAATAAAATAATTAGACAATTACATAATATCTCTGCAATGTTGTTGACAAACTTTGTTTTTTATTATCTCTATCCTATATGGGAAGAGAGGGGGGACATCAAAAGACAAAAAATCCAATTTTACCCCCACTAAATACAGCAAATTACAATCTAATAAAATAAATTACAACAAATCTTTTCACAAAACCACATCACACTAAAGAAACCATAATTCACTCCCACTCCTAAGACAGTTACCTTGCAGTTACCTTCCTATTTCTTACTCTCCTCCCTTTCCTCTACTCCCATACATTCTCTGCATATCTCCATTTCTTCCTCTACTCCCATTCATCCTCTGCATAAACCCCATTCCTAAATAAAGGAAACTGCAACACAGGCAGTTTAACAACACATCTTTAGTTCTTCCACTTCTCCTCATTCTCACGACTTCTCCCTTCAATTCTCTGAAAACCACCACAAAATTACCAAAACTCAAATCAGAATACAACAATTCAACCAAGATAAGGTAATTACAATGATTTGTTCATAACAATCTTTATACAATTTAATTTGAAACATACATCATTATTTTCTCGGTGTGAATTTTTATACAGGGTGTTCACAAGCGTTGCAATTTGTAGCCATGAGAAGGAAAAAAAAATTGTTCAATGTGCACGCTAACAATTAAAAGGTATTCTTACTTCTCTCTCACACTAGAGGAGAAAAAAGGAAGGGCTGCGCTGCAAGGGCTGCGTTTTTTGAAAAACGTAGTCCTTATTAGTGAAGGGCTGCGGTTAGCCCAAAAACCGCAGCCCTATGAGTAATAAAGGGCTGCGGTTTTTGGGCAAACCGCAGCCCTTTATGGGCTTTTTTTTTAAAAAAAATTGAAAGGAATTCGCGGGCTTAAACTGTTAATAAGCCGCTAGCTAGGGTTCTTACAATCTCCTCCCCTCTTCCTCATTCTCTCTCCTCTCTCACATCAACCACAACCTCCTTCTCCCTTCTCTCTCACCCTCCTCCCTTCTCCCACACCCTTCTTCCCTATCCGGCAGAACATACGACACGACAACAACAGCGACACGACAACAACAAGACGCAACAACTTCACCGACGAAGGAGAACGAAGCACCAACGACACATCAACGACGCCACCGGAACGACAACGAAGCACCTGCGACACCAGCGGGCCATGGACTGGCGGCGACGCAAACAAGAACGTGGCAGCAGCGGTTTGCGTTGTTGATGGCGATGTAAACTTAACAGAGGAGAGAGAAAATTGGGGAAGAACGAAGGAGAGAGAAAGCGACCAGAACGAAGGAGAGAGAAAGCGACCAGAACGAACAGCAACACCACAGCAACGACGCAACAACTTCACCGACGAACAGTTCGACAAAGATGGCGATGGTTCGTTCGTTCGTTCTTCTTCGTCGTATCTTAGATCTGATTTTTTTTGTATTTTTGGTTTTTTTTTTGTCGTTTTATGGTTGGTTGATGTGATTTTTTGTGTGTATTACTTCAAGAATTACTGCATCTGGTTTATGAACTTTGAGAATAGTGTTGAAGATCTGCAGTTTCATGTTTTCATTTGTTTGTTTTGATTTGAAGAATATGAGAGTGAATGGATTAGAGTTGTAATTGATGATATTTTTATCCAGATCTTGTTGGTTTCGTTTCATGAATTTATATTTTGTACTGTTCTTTATAATTTCGTGATGCTCAAATAAAAACAATTTATACTCGGTAACTGTTTTTGGATATATTTCGAACTATAAAATGCAAAAACAAAATTTTTTATTTTTTATTTTTTTTGGGTGAGAAGGGTTGCGGGCTTTAGCAAAAACCGCAGCCCTTTGTACAAGGAAGGGCTGCGGTTTTGGGCCAAAACCGCAGCCCTTCATTGTGAAGGGCTGCGGTTTAAAATCGCAGCCCTTCACTAAAAGTGAAGGGCTACTACGGAAAGGGCTGCTGGCCAAAAACGCTGCCCTTCCGTTTTTTTCCACTAGTGTCACACAATTCTTTCTCTATGTAATAAGATTTACTAATCCAAAGTCATATGTTTTGATAGAGATTTTTGTGTGTACATTTTACAGGATAGATGTAGAGAGAAGGTAAACCAGCAAGTATCCTCAAGCAAATATCATCAAAAAAGGCACTTGCAAGGTGAAGAGGTATTTTAACTTACTAATTGGGTATTGGGTAGATTTAATTTGCAAGGTAAAAGTAAACCAGCAAATATCATCAAAAATTGGACCATGGTAGATTTAACTTGCAAGGTAAAAGTAAACCAACAAGTATCCTCAAGCAAATATTTCTTCTTGAGTGAAATTAGGAGAGAACTAACAAGTTTAAGCACTAAATTCAAAATTATAAAAGTTCAAACAAATAATGTCAAACAAATAAAACAAGTTCGAAAAACATTAGTTAATTAGATTGGTCACAACAATGTCTACTGATCAAAAGTTCGAAAATAATGTCCACCAAATAAATTAATAAAAGTTCGAAAAATCCCTGAACAAATTGAGTTTTTTAAAGAAATGTCTGATTTTATAATTATGAGTTTTTCACATTCCTATAAAATAATGTTGAATGTAGTTATATGGGAGAATTTTTTTTTTAAAAAACGACATCAACTACAATAATCAAGCAAACCCACCCGAATTTGATTCACTTGCACTGAAAATTGCAACTACAACCACAAATTTCCCCGAAATCTTTCACATGCAAAAACAAAATGCTTCAGATTCAAACTCACCTGCAAGCCAATATCGAAGTTGGTAATGTTCAACAACTCAAAATTGGTACGAGCGAGAAAGAAACAGGTGCGAGGGAGAAAGAGAATATGGATTGTACCATGAGATGATGTTTTTGCTGATTGAGGATAGAGAAAATGGAGGTGAGTGGTTATGGGGTTTAGAAGGGAAGAGAGAGAGAAAGTGAGTGAGAGAGAGTGAGAAAAAAGGAAGAAGAATGGAGTTCAGTAAAAATATATAGTACATTGTTTAAGTTAGATTGTGAAAAAAATGCAACATTGAATTAATCAATCATATATTCATAAGAAACATTGTACACAATGAAAAACCGAACAAACCAATCAAACATCAACTATTTAAAAGAAAACATACCCCAATCTCAACTATTTAAAAGAAAACATACCCCAATCTCAACTAAAACTAAAGCCATCAAAGGCAAATAAAAATCTACCCAATACCCAATTTTTTAAGTATTAGTTTATTAAACTTTCTCAAAGACCAAGTAAAATTCTCTTGAAGAAATATCTACACTTATTAATCTTTGTAAAAAATATAGGAACTAAGACTTCTATTATTGGCTACTCACAATTTTTTTACAATACTCAGATATGCAACTGTCACCATATTAGTTCACTGTCTCCTTTATAGAATAGAGATATTTAGTATGAAACTTAGGCAACTAAATTGATATTGATAAGTTACACACATTCCAAATGCAGGAGCATTGAACTTTAAATAAATTTATTAAATTGTCTCTTCTTAGATAGCTAATACTAAGCTTACTATCATTGTCAGTTACACTCTGTTTGTCTTTGTATATTATAATGGATGTGAATTTATGGTATACTATGATTTTTCATGAGACTAATTGTTCGTTATTATTCATGTTTGAATTATTTTGCATATGAGTAAATACATTTTAAATGAAAACACAATTATTATCAAATTCATGATCTACAAATGGAAAACACTATTTTAGATATGAACCAAGTAAACCAAAATCGAAAAGCTGAATTGGTAAAATGAACAACTCAAAAGTCGAGTTATCAAGCAAAAATAGATTAGCAAGTGAAAAACTACAAACTCACAAAACCTAACAACATAGAAATTCGAGAAGCCAAAGGGGTAGTTTTTCTTACAGATTGTAACTAGATGTATTTAGGCCAATCACTTTATCTTTTATAACGATTTCGCACGCATCGCGTGCATATCAGACTAGTTCATGTAATGCCACCATGGTATGCTACAGGTTCAAAATTATAGATTTGTATTTCTTATCTTTATATAACTCGATTTTTAAAAGTATGATTTTGAAAGATATAATTGATATTATCACATATAATACACTATTTTTATAGCTATTTTTATATGTATTTAAAATAAATAATAAATAATATGTTATTGTTCATCTAAATAAATAAATTTTCATAAGTTGTAAAACTATATTGTATATGGAACTTATTTCGAAGCATATTTCGAGCACTCTCCAATGGTAAAAAAAAGTATAATATTGCGAATTTATAGCAAAAGTTGTATTTAATTTACATATTATAATAATTTAGGTTGTTTATCTAAAATCAGACTGTAATCTTCACTTATCTAAAACACCTTATATGTATTTATATATATGCTGGACACTATTTTTTGAAAAAAAAATAAAAATTAAAAAGAATAAGATGCCATGCTTAGGTAGAGCTCTCTATAATATTCTGAAATCTAAGGTTTTTTTTTTTAAATCAAACTCTAATTTTTTCATCATCCAAAATTCTAATACATATGTAACTTTATCGCCATATATTTTAGTTTTTGTTGCAATAATAAAGTTTCCTTAGTAAATTTTGTTTCACTACTAAATTGTTTTGGTTCATTTGAGAAAAGTTGAGGTTTTAAAAGATAATATATTTAATCCTGTAAATCAGACCTATGATAAAATGTTATAATTACATATAGTACATTGTACTTATAGCTATTATTATATCTATCTAAAATAAACACTAAATAATGCATTATTAGGGCTGAGAAAAACTAACCCAACCCGTTTACCGAACCCGAACCCAACCTGAAATAAGCGGATTTGGGTAGAGATTTTTGACCCATTTAAGTAAATGAGTTGACACGACTTACCCAATTAATTAAATGGGTTAGGTTAAGGTTGACATTTTCAACCCGAAATTAACCTGTTTAACTCAATAAAATATAAATTTTTCTAAAAAGTTGTGTTAAAGTTGGTGAAGATTTTAAAAATACTAATTGTAGAACACAAATATTGAAAAGAAAATTTAATCATGCATACTTTATGTGAATTTATTGTTGAAAACTAATAAGTTTTATTAAAAATTTAATAGTATAAATGTGTAAATGGGTTATATGGGTAACCCGTTTAATAAACAGGTCGGGTCAAGGTTGAGTTTTTCAACCCGTTTGATAAACGGGTTAGGTTTGGGTTGGGACATGTTCAACCCGTTTATTATTAACCCGAACCCGAACACGACCCTACATGATCTGTTAATCAGCCCTAATTACGATTCATCTAATTAAATATATTTTCATGAGTTATAAAACTATATCGTAAATGGATTTTATTTTGAAGCATATTTCAAGCACTTTTCAATGGTAAAAAATTATAATGTTTTGAATTAGGTAGCAAAAGTTATATTCAATTTACATAATATAATAATTTACGTTGTTTATTTAAAACGAAACTCTAATTACTGCCTATCAAACACTCCTTTTATGTATTTAAATATATGTAGAACTTTATTTTCTAAAATATTTAAAATAAAAATTAATGACATGGCAATCCTACGTGGCACTCTCTATTTCATACTCCCTCCATTTCATTTTAATTTACTCATTTCACTTTGGGGGAGAACCAAGGAGAAAGTGCAAAGGTATGAGAGATAAACTTAAAAGGTGGAGAGAGAAATTGAAAGGTGAGAGAGAAATTAAAAAGTGGGTTTAAATATTAAAAAGTGAATGATATGGGTGGAAAAAAAGGAGAAAGTAGATGTGACATGTTACCAAAAATAGAAAAAGCAACAGTGTGTAGATTAAAAAGAAACGGACCAAAAAGAAAAGTGTGTAGATTAAAAAGAAACGGAGGGAGTAAGTTGTAGAACTATATTGTAAATGAATCTTATTTCGGAGCATATTTCGAGCACTATCCAATTATACAAAAATTATAATATTTCAAATTACGTAGCAAAAGTTATACGCAATTTACATAATATAATAATTTAGGTTGTTCATTCAAAACCAAACTCTAATTTTTATAGTGGAGCTCTTTATAATATTCTAAGGTTGTTTTATTTAAATCAAACTCTAGTTTTTACATAATCCAAAACTCTAATATATATATATATATATATATATATATATATATATATATATATATATATATATATAGTAACTTTATCGCTATAGATTTTAGTTTTTGTTGTAACAAAGTTTCCTTAATAAATTTTGTTGCAATAAAGATAATATGTTTAATCCGGTAAATTGGACCTATAATCAAATGTTATAATCACATGTAATACACTATACTTAATACTTATAGCTATTATTATATTTATCTAAAAAAAGACTAAATAATGTCTTACAATTAATCTAATTTAATATATTTTCAGGAGTTATAAAACTATATTGTAAATAGATCCTATTTTGAAGCATATTTCAATCACTCTCCACTGATAAAAAAAATTATAATGTTTTGAATTAGGTAGCAAAAGTTAAATTCAATTTACATAATATAATAATTTAGGTTGTTTATTTAAACGCAACTCTAATTTCCCCTATCCAAAACTCTTTTATGTATTTAAATATATGTAGAATTCTATTTTTTCAAATATTTAAAATAAAAACTAATGACATGGCAATCCTAAGTGGCACTCTCTATCTCATAAATTATAGAACTATATTGTAAATGGATCTTATTTCGAAGCATATTTCGAGCATTATCTAATGGTATAAAAATTATAATATTCTGGATTAGGTAGCAAAAGTTATACACAATTTACATAACATAAATAATTTAGGTTGTTCATTCAAAACGAAACTCTAAATTCTGCTTATTCAAGACTCCTTATATGTATTTAAATCTATGTAGAACTATATTTTTAGAAAAAAAAAAATTGATGACATGACAATCCTACATGACGCTCTATATTTCATAAGTTGTAGAACTATATTGTTAATGGATCTTATTTCGAAGCATATTCTGAATGCTCTCCAATGATACAAAAATTATAATATTCCAAATTATGTAGCAAAAGGTATACTTCATCCGTTTCAAATTACTCGTTACACTTTCCATATAGGGAAGTTTCATATTACTTGCTACACTTCCTTTTTGGGCAATAAACTCTCTCTTTCTCTCTCCTCTCACATGAGTCACTTTTCTTTTTACTCTCCACCTCTCTTTTCTCCAAAAATTGTCTAAGGGTCCGTGAATTGAGAAGTGTAGCAAGTAAAATGAAACGGAGGAAGTGCACAATTTTCATAATATAATAATTTAAGTTGTTGATTCAAATCCAAACTCTAATTTTCGCTTATCCAAATCTCCTTTTATGTATTTAAATCAGGTAGAACTCTATTTTTTCTAAAAATAAAAATATAAATTGATGATGTGGCAATCCTACGTGGTGCGCTCTATGAGCTCGAAAACTTGAGGAACTCCTTATGCTCCCGAAAAGTTCATCTTTTATATATATATATATATATATATATATATATATATATATATATATATATATATATACTTCCTCCGTTTTTTTTACATGTGACACTTTCAAAATTCACGGTTACCTAGAAAAAAAATTGGAGAGGGGATTAAGGAAAAGTAATTGTAGGGGATTAAAGGGAGTGGGGACCATTGCACATGGGTTTAAAGTTAAGGGAGGAGAGAGAAAAGCAGGGACCACACCCCCACTTTCCCTCCTTATTTTTGCACGCCCAAGTGGGGGAAATCTGACCCAGCCAAATTTTTTGCCACCTACTTCAATTCCCTCCAAATTTTTCATAAACTTAAACTTTTCATAAAATTCAAATTTTTGCCTTCTTCAAATCAGTTGAAGGCACCAACTAGAAACTCTCACTTCTATATAAACCCCCAACATTGAATGAGGGTTTATTTCACAAAATGAAGAGAGAGAAAATTTCATGAACTACCATGGTTTAGTATCATTACAAGTTAACTAAGTTAAGCTACTAATTCACATCACACACTGCACATTAATGTTCAAAATAATCATCCAAAAAAATACTGACTGAAGTTTCCCACAAAAACTTCAAACTTCAGTCTTCTTCATCAGTTTCAATCTAACAAAATGGGGTCAGGAGAGCAGGGAGATGCAGGGTTCTTTGACCTTCAACAGTTGCTGCAAGTTGAAGGCATGGAGGATGACTTGTTGCTGCATGAAATGGGACACCATTATCACAGTGATGATGATCAGTACACGGATGATGATGGTGGAGGCACAGAAACAGATCGGGAAGCACAAGCAAGATAAAGAACAAAGAAAAAGAAACAGCAACAACAACAGCAACAGCAACAACAAGTTCATAGACATCAACCACAGACACAAACACAAAACAATGTAAGTGCAAGAAAAAAAAAAACCAATGTTAAGTTTAGAAAAAAGGAAAATGTTGGTTGATGAACTTCTTACCTCAGAAATTAATGGTAAACTTGTATGGGGTTTAAAAAGAAAATTAGCAAAAAAATATAGCATACATAGGATGACATTAGAAAGAATATGGACAGATGCAAAAAAACAGAGAGCAAGTGGGCAACCCATAGATGTTAGAAACAAAAAAATTGGGAGATGTGGTAGAAAATTAAGAGTTTATGATGAAAAATGGCTTCAGTCAGTCCCTCTTCATCTAAGGACCAGTATTAGGGCATTTGCTGGTTATCTTAAAGTCCCTCCATCAACTGTATATAGACTGCTGAAACAGGGGAAGCTCGAAGTCACACAAGCAAAGACTCACCCAAAACTAACTCGATGATCACAAGCTTCAAAGACCAAGTGGGTGTTGCAGCACATATTACCAGCAAACAAGGACACAACCACCAACATTTGTTGACATGCATAATGTTGTTCATATAGATGAAAAGTGGTTTTATTTGAGTCCGACATGAGGAGATTCTACTTGCTCCCCGCTGAAGATGACCCTTACAGTTGTTGTCAATCTAAAAGGTATAAGATTAAAGCTATGTTCATGTGTGCAACATCTAGACCTATTAAAGACAATCAAGGGAATATGATACATGATGGCAAATTTGGTATCTATCCTTTTGTTGAGTATGGGAGGGCGAAGTATTCAACTAAGAACAGAAGGGCAGGAAGTCGGGTGACAAAGGCAATTGAAAGTGTCAACCTTGCAGTTATGAGGGACATGATAACCAACACTATCATCCCTTCCATAATGAGGAATTGGCCAGAGGGTGTGTCAAAAGAAATTTACATCCAGCAAGACAATGCAAGACCTCACATTCATGCAGATGACCCTGCATTTAGGGCAAGAAGAACTCAAAATGGCTTCAATATTCAACTAATCAATCAACCACCTCAGTCTCCTGACTTAAATGTGCTAGATTTAGGATTCTTTAGAGCTATTCAAGCACTACAATATCAGTCTTTTCCTAAGAATCTAGATGATTTGATTATAAAAGTGCAGGACTGTTATGATTTCTTTGACCCAGAAGTATTGAAGTACACTTGGTTGCAATTGCAATATGTGATGGTAGAGATACTTAAATGCAAAGGAGGGAATAATTACAAGAACCCACACCATGGCAAAAGAAAGCTAGAGAGACAGGGATTACTTCCAGACAATGTGGAAGTTGAGCAAGCAGTTATAGATGAGGCAGTGGCTTATCTCAATGAAAGATTCATTAATGTAGGTGAAGCTTTTGAGTACCTAGATGCACCACAAGTCTAACATGGGGAGAAGATAAAGATTCTTGTTTGCACAATTTTTTGATGTGTATGAAGGAGAAGAAATTGGGGCAACTTTTTGGGTATATAAGAAGTATATAAGAAGACATACACATGTATATAAGTATCAACAGATTTGGTTTAGCGAATGGAGAAGATGCAGCAACACTTCTAATCAAACCAGAAAGTTTTTGGGCCTAGCTTTAATGTTTTGTTTTTGCTGTGTAATTAGTTATGGTCAAGTACTGGTTTGTATAAGCAGTGATGCAACAATTATGGATGAAATGAATTTAATTTTATGTTCATTTTTTGCATGTCAACAAGTTGATGGGAGTTGTGTTTAGTTAAATCCATCAGGGAGATTTGCATAGCTCATTGAGGAAGAAATGGATGATTTAAATCCTCAACTTAATGGTTTCACACCAATAAGGAGCAAATCATCTCTTACTCCTCAAGCCACAAGCATGAGTCCCTTCATCATGTGGATTATATGTGATCATAAAAAATAAGGGACTCAAATAACTCAGGTCAAGGGACTCAATTCACTTAGCAGGGAGGGACTAAAATAACTCAGCAGACCAGCCCACACATTTAGGTTACATTAAGCATAATTGACATCATTAGCCATTTATCTCACCAACCAAAACCATTCCAATTCATCATCCAACCTCATTTTAGACAACCAAACCTAATCCAATAGGCAACCAAAAACCAATCCAATAGGCAACCTTAATAGAATTAGCCAATCAAAATAATCCAATAGGCAACCAAACCAATCCAAGGCAACCACACCAATCCAATAGGCAACCTTAATTGAATTAGCCAATCAAAACAATCCAATAGGCAACCACACAATCCTAGGCAACCAAACCAATCCAAGGCAACCAAACCAATCCAATAGGCAACCAAAACAATCCAACATGCAACTAAACCAATCCAAGGTAACCAAACCAATCCAATAGGCAACGAAAACAGAATTATGCAACCAACCAGATTTAATCAACCATCCACAATTAGGCAACCATACATAATAGGCAAATACAACAGAATTATGCAACCAACTAGATTTAGGCAACCACCCACAATTAGGCAACCATACATAATAGGCAAATACAACAGAAATAGGCAACCAAAACAGAATTATGCAACAACACAATAAATTAATTTCAGTTAGGGTGATAGAACCTCAGGGACTCGAATTTTTGGCTCTACGCCTTAGTAGGAAGCAATGTGAATCAGGGTCCAGTTCAGAGCTAGTACAGGGGCTCATTGGGACATCAAGCTCACCATCTTCAGCCTCAGATGAACCCACAATGTCTTCAACCACATCAAATACTTTGAAACCCCCATCACTTTCTACATACATGGCATATGTATTCCCCTCATCATCAAACACATTGAAGGAAGTTGCAGTACATCCCAAACAATCACACTGCCCCTTCACCTCTTTCCCCTTCCCCTGCACCTCAACCTCAGCCACCTTCACCTTTTTCTCAGCCACCCTAAGGTGTTTATCCCTCCCTTTCACCACTTTCTCCTCCCCATTGACCTCTTTAACCTTACCGTTGTTTGAGATATAGTAAAATTCAGCAGCCCTAAGTGCGCAAACAATCTCATGGGTAGACCTCAGAACACCCTCACCTTTTTTCCCCTCAACTTCCGCAACAACATTCACAACCTTACTGGATCTAGGCCTCAACCTCTGTGAAATAGGTTGGTGGCCGAAGGTCTTATCTTTGTGGGGACTCGCATGTTGTGGAAGGGAAGATGAGGGGAGGAACTCTCTTGGAAGGCCAGTTTTTTTGTAAAATTCATCAACAACCAAACCCAAAGCCTTCAAAGCATAAGGGCGAAGATAATTTTGCGCGTCTCCACTGTCGTGAAGTCTTCTAGGCCAAGGCGAGTTTGCTTCAAACGCATGCATCAATTCCCTGATGCAATCAGACTCATCTGCGTCGTCAGTTTGAAAGAGCGCATCAACAAGGGGTTGAAGATCTGGGACAAACATTTTGTTTCGAATTTAGGGTTTTTTTTTGGGGTTGAAGATCTCTGATGTTGCAGATGATTTTCAAGGAATAAAATCAGTAATTCGAAGGATTTACAGGCGATTTAAGAAGAAAGTGATGAAATGAAGAGAGAGAAAATGGAGGTGAGGAGAGAGAAATTGCCTGGTGAGAAGAGAGAAAATGAAGGTGAGGTGAGAAGATGAAGGGATGAAGGGGGGGAGTTTTTGTTTAATGGGACGTGAAGATCATTAATGGGGTTGAATGAAGAGAGAGAAAATGTAGTTGGGGGTTCCAATTTTGATGGGGATGATGAATGGTAGTTGGTGGGGTTTTTAATTTGGTGGGAATAATAAAAATCTGATTAGGGTAGGTTATGTTTTAATGGGATACATTAAGTGGTGTTATGTTTTTGTTAATTGTGATAAGTAAGGGTAATATGGTAATTTCATAGGGCAAATTTTACTACTTTAGGAAATAAAAAAAAGTGTCACATGTAATTTGCACCATGCCGTTTTAGAAAAGTGTCACATGTAAAAAAAAACGGAGGAAGTATATTGATTGATTAAAATTTTGTCAACAGTTATTATTACCCAACACTTATACTTTAGAAAATTAGTTTCGCACCAAAAAGCTGCAGCTCATAAGCTCACAGCCAAAAGCTTCTAGCTAAACAGACCATTAGACCCTAGTAACGTGACGCCAAAAGCCGTATCAAAAACTCAAAACAACTCATCATCATCAAAACCACGTCAACAAACCAAATAAAACCCACAAAAATAAAAACGAAAAGTTCTCTTTTTGCGGCAACGAATCCTGAAAAAATGACTGAGAAAGAAATAAACGGAACGACCAGCACTTCCGGTGCCAGCGCCCCTCCGTATCCAACGGCGTCGTTTGATCAACAACAACCATATCAATACGGTACTTTTCAAGGTGTTGCATATTACACCCGGCCACCGACTCAACCGGTTGTCGGTTTCCCTCAACCTGCTCCTCCACCTGGCGCCACCGTCGCTTCTAATTACTATGCTCAGGGTTATCACACCGTTCCTGGTATTTTCTTTTCCTCCATTTTCCTATACTTTGAATATTTTAGATAATATGTGAGCAAGAACCGTGGCGGATCCAGGATTCTGAAAGAGGGGTAGCTTAATTTTACAATACGAAAAATCATCACCCAATTCATCATCGCAAATCAACTAGTAATATATTCATCAAAACAAATCAACTACTACCCAGTACCCAATGCATTTCAAACTTCCATTCAACAGTAATGAGAACATTCACTATATTGTAATTCTTCACATCATAAAATACGATTTAAAACATTCATAATTCAGCTAGCATATCATATCATTCTTCAAAAACAAAATATTTCAAATCCACATACTCAACAATCAAATCAAATAATAATTTCAACAAAAACAATCAATATCGCAAAACAACAAAATCAAATCACATCACCGATTCAATCTCAAAATAAAAATCATCACATTATTCATCTTTAAGTACTCATACATTCATAAAAAACAATCACACAATTCATTCCCCCAATACAATAAACTAGCAATCTATTCACTATCAATTCATTAACTAACAATTCACTAGCATATCATTCCCATAGTTACAAATTTTACAATAAACTAACAATCTATTCACTAACAATTCATTAACTAACAATTTAATAACATATCATTCCTACAATGTCAATAACTAACAATTGACTAAAAATTCATTCACTAACATAACATTCCCACATTTTCAATAAACTAACAATTGATTCACTAACAATTTAGTAATAATCATATGCACTAATAATTCATTTCGACAATTACAATAAACAAACAACTCGCTGATAATGTACTACCTCCGTTTCACAATACATGCACCATTTGCTTTTTCACGCACTCCAATGCTCTTCTTTCGACATTAATATCTTTAGTTGTGTATAAGTGAAAATTATAAAAAGTTGATATTTGAAATCCTCGCATTGAGACGAATTTAACAAGATCCCACTTGACTATATTTTTTTACGTAAATTTGAGAGAAAGATTGTCAAAGTTGGTTGATGAATAGTGCCCAAATGAGAAATGGTGCGTGTATTGTGAAATAGATGTAGTATTAACTAACAATTAAGATTTGAAATTCAGTAACAATTGAAATTCACACATTCAATTTCCAACTAAACCATCAAAGAAAATGAAAAAAATACCTCAGATCTACAGTCACACAGACGGCAGACTCGGCAAGCGACATCGGTGGCAAAATTGCGACTCCGACGCGGCGGTTCAGTAGGTGTTGAGGCTCAGCGAAGAAGAACGAACGAACAAAGAGAAGCGGAACGAAGAAGAACGAACGAAGAGAAGCAGAATCTCTGCCTGTGAACGAAGAAGAACGATAAGACCCCTTGTTGGGACTAGAAGAACGAAGAGCAGCAGCAGAGATTTAGCTAAGAAGAAACAAGAGAAGTGCGAAAGAGAAGAAGAGAGACGAGGCATAGAGAGACAAAGAGAGTAGAGGGAAGAAGAGTGGCGTGGAAGAGACGCGTAAATGAATTAGGTTAGTTTTCGTTTTTTGAAAATTAAAAAAAAAATCAATTTTTAAAAAAAAAAAAAAAAAAAAAGGATAGCACGTGCTACCCCTTGTTACTACGTGGCTGAGTGAGCAAGAAGGGAAATTTTGGTGAATTGGGTGCATAATTTTGGAACATATATATTGTTATTAAGGGTTTATTATTACAAAGAAAAGAATTTTGCTTTTGATTTTTCTAGTATCGGGCACGGAAACAAGAAACCATTTACGTTAGGTCCCGTTCGGGATCACTAGCGGTTTTAGTTGTTGGTATCATGAATGTACAAGTCATACGATATAAGAGGTATAACGTATAATGAACTTAAAATTAGTAACATGTCAATTGAAAAAACTTACAACAGAAAATTGGAAATCACATTTTCTAGTTTCCATATTTTTGTGTTCAACCTTATGCTAACACATTACATTACTCTTGACAATGGAACCAAACACTCAATAAAGGTAACAATTATTCTGCTCTACGAGTTGAACCAAACATGCTTCAAAACTAGATGCTTCCATTTCTTTACCTAGAAATTCTATACCCTTTATCTTCTTGTTATATGATTTTTCTGCATTGATATTGGCACTCAGGGAGCTTAGATCATTTTGTGATTAGTAAACTTGAGAAAGAATTTGTGTTTGCCACACCTTTAATTGACGTCATATATCCTGGGAAGTTTGTTGTTACCATATGCAATGAACTAGTCTTATATGTACGCGGTGCGTACGAAAGCAAATAGAAAGTTAAATTGTGTAATTACATCTAACCAAATCCTTGTTTTTAACTAAAGTAAGTTAATGAGTTGATAAACTGCCTTGAAATTTGATAGAATCGCCGTGTAATTTGGCGTTGTTTTTGTTTATTTTTAAATTGGTAAGGATGAGTTTGATTGTTTTTTATATTTGAGGGTATATATCTAATTTAGGGTAGACACGACTCACGAGTCCTCCCCTCTTCCCTTATATAATAGAGATAGTTGCAAATGACTGACAGTTATTTAGTGGAACATAAATTGACATTGTAGAATGTTATCAATATGTGACGTCTCTTGGTATTTGCTGAATATGTCATATTCACTTTAAGGGCATAGATATTTCTGTCTAGTGAGTAGAGACTATTGTACTGTGTTATGTGCTAAGAAAGTTCTCCTAGATTGAGGCCTCCATCAGACATGTCAGCTTCTCCTCCGTAGCTCCACCATTTCTACTCTTATTAGATAGCTGATCACTTTCTTTCAGCCGGTATATTCAAAGCTATAGCCTTTATGGTGACAAGGAAAGCTTTCTGGCTTGTGCAGTAGTCTCTCCACTGATGATCCTTTCTGCCCTTGCCCTTGCCCTTGCCCTGGCCATTTTTCTATTTACTTTCTTTGTTTGGTTTCTAAGTATGGGGTTTAGAGACTGCAGAAGCCATGTACTTGGAGTTATGTAGTTTTTATATTTTAATCACGTGAGCGAAAGAAGAATTTCCCCCTGTCTTGAGATATTACATTTGGGGTTTCATCAGGAAGGTATGATTGGATAGAATCCGTAATATGCAAGAGATTTAGCTATCAGATGGTTGACTGGCTGTATTGGTCATGAAATAGTTAAATGGAGTTGACTTAGGAGATCATTTTATTTTATTTTTTTCCTTTAAAGTTTATAGTGACTATGTATATGAAGATTGACGAATATCATTTTATGAAGGGGGTCCTTGTGTTTTTAGAGTTTTGTTGATCACTTGATGTAAATATGATGTTGAAGTTCATACTAATTAGGAGATAAAGGGAGAAAACTGCAATGAACGACTTCTTCCATACAATGAGCAACTACAATATGATGTTGAAAACTAATAAATAGCAAGCACACACACCCTTGAAGTTTCTTTTGTTCTAGTGAACACTGAGGAAATATTACTTATTTTTCATTGAAGCCTCTTTTGCCAGTGATGATTAATGAAACTATAACTTCACTCAAATCATTGTCTTTGCTTTACTGCTTGATGTTTTGCACGCAATCAACCTTAAAATTATGTCGCCTCTTATTGGGAAGCTTTCAAAATATCAAAGTTTTGCCTTTGCCAACTTAGCCCCACTTGTGCCTGCCCACTTTAGTACTCCTAAGCCCCCATTGACACCAGGCTCGCACTCTTGTCTTTAGTAGGAAAGAGTGTCCATTCTCTCTCTTAGAAGTCTTGTTTCCGCTAGTTACATGTACACAAGCCTCATTTCGCAATGGCCTGAACAACAGGAGTTCGCTGCACCGTCGAATCTCAGAACTTTTGGACTGTGGTACTCTGCTTCGCTAGTTTTGATGTACTTTTTTTTTTCTTTAGGTGCTAAAGCATAAAAGAACGAAAACAGTTTATCATCTTATTGGGTCCTATCTTTATTCTTAACCCCCACATGCCCAATTTCCATGTTTGTGTCCTCCTAAGGGTGTGTGTGTGTGCTATTACTTAGGTTGTGAAATGTTCTTTTAGGACTTCTATGGGTGCGTTCTTTTCACCTTTTAAAAAACAGGCCTAATAAATTCAGATTTATCTCGATATTTTCCAGCTAGTTTTCAGTAAGTTCCATTTCAACAGGATCCAGTAAATTCCAATAAGCTCTAATAATTTCAATAAGTGTAGATAAGTTCGACTCAGTTCTAACACCTTATAAAATAAGCTTTAGTAAATTTTAATAAGTGCACTTAAATTTCAATAAGTTCACATAAGTTCAGTTCACATAAGTTGAAGAAAAATAATGTGAAGAGAACACACTATGTTTGGAGTTCTTTTATCTTGATGTTGTAGCTTTTTGTGTAATTGGATGATTCTAGCGTTACAATGGCGAGCTTTTTTGCTGTGCGCAATATATGGAAGTTTGGATAGCTGTTATAAATGAGTTTTATAATACTATTTTTTCTTAAAGAGACAATAATTTGCACTTCATGCCAGCCTCTTTCTTAAAGAACTTAAAAGTTCTAATGGAAACATATGTATGGATGTACACGAAGTTTGTCCTCTGAAAGTGTAGTTAAGTTCTCCCATCTCCTATCTCTTGAAAAACCTATTGGAGATAAGGTCAATTTATTTGGATCTTGCTTGGTGGTGTATCGATGACTGTTGACTGAATACATCCTTGAGTCTGGCTCCAAAAGCACCATCCATTTAAATCTCGTATAGTTCCTTCAAGGATCCATATGTCTTTCTTGTTACATTGAAATCTGACGATAGTACCCATGTTTATTCTTCATTACAGATTCTTACCGAACCGTGATCTGGCGGTGGTCTCTTAGAGGCATTGTGGTAAAGTAGTTATTGAATTATACGCCTTGTATGCTTCATTTAATGATGGTTCTTGGGTTTTATGTGAGTGTAGAAGATGATAGTGCTAGAATTCTAGAATTAGTTGCATGTTCTTTCACATGTCTTACTGATTGAACCTGTCTTAGGCCTTCATGATAGTGATCAGGATGAGGAAGATTTTCTTATCAGATAATTCTTGAGTCTCACCATCATAATTGAGGGATCTGTAGACTTAGTTAGGTGCCACCTGTATATATTACTTGTGCAGACAGAAATGGAGATGCATGATACTGCAAAATAATCTTTCACCCAAAAGTTATCTCCAATCATATCTCATCTCTCCCACAGAAATCTAACGATAATTGCAACATTTCTTTTTTTCTTTAATACTTCCTTCGTTTTTTTAATACTCACAACGTTTAAATGTGCACAAAAATTTAAGAGAGGAGAGAGTTACACAGATAAAAAAGAACTCCATATGATAGGAGAGAGAAAGAGACAACATATTGCCGAAAATAGGAAACATTGCAAGTGATAAAGAACGGAGGAAGTGAAAAAAAAATATGGAAATTAATTGCGTCCAATAGGATTTGAACCTATACCATCCTATCCGTTAGACTAAGGACGCTTTTCATTCCGATTTTTTAGCATTTTGTACTTATTTTTTGTTTCGGAAAAAGAATCCTATTGTATAGTTTTAACTGGAACTTCCATATAATGATTAGTAATGACTATTTTTAATAATCATTGGTATTTCACCACATGCTATTATAACAATCATATGTTTTTGCAAATTTAGATTTCTGAGAGTTTTAATGTCGCTATTGTGGAAGTTGTTGGGTTGATCTAAGAAGATCTTACAATCCATGTCAATAGTAATATATATGGGAGGAGGAGGAACCATTATTCTATGGGCTAGTATGTGATCTTGAGTATCGTGGATAGAAAGAAATGACTATTTTTGAAACAGGTTTTCGAGTTGGAAGTCTTCATTTGAGAGAATTGTGTTTCTTACTTCTGAATGATGCTTTTCTATGCTACATGCAATGTCTTTTTCTCAATTAGTATTTTAAGAGGACTCCTTGCTCTCTTCTTGCTTTCTTTTTTCTCGCATGAATGAAGGATTTCTTTATCTTTCAAAAATTACATATGATACTTCAGGTGATGATCTAGATATTAGTGTCCTGGCTCAGACTGTCTTCCATAGTTGGCTTTTATTTTGAAAGAACTTTTGAAAAATAGAGGTTTGACTTTTGAGTGTGTTAAAGAATCAATATATATGTTATATTGGATCATTAACGAAATTGATGCTGGACATATGGGAGTTGGGAGTTTGGGACAGTACAACAACTTTAAGTTGCCAGCAATATCTTCAGAATTGAGCATTTGAACCTTAATTGGTTAATAATGCTCTTATCTCATTTAAGTTGGTCCTTTGGCAGACTATAACGATCACAATATGCTCAAGAAATCAACATCCTCAGAGAATGTCTTTTGAAGCTGTTCATGGGACTTTTTTTGGTGCATTTATTTTTCGGATTGGATTTCATAGTTTTATTTGGACTGTTCACTTATTTACACATGTCTTGTCATTGTAAGGTTATGCTGTCGCTGAAGGGAGACCTTTGAGGGAGCCAAGTCCTCTTTGCTGTGGAATAGGGATTGGCTGGGTCTTGTAAGTTAACTCTTACTTTTGAACTGCTTTTATTTGTAATTGTAGCTAGCGTGTTGTTTTGAAAGCCTATTGGTTCAATATTTTAACTCGTTGGCTAAGGATCTAGTTATGCTATTGGATCAAGGATTGCAGTATTGCCTAATTTAGTATTATGTTAAGCATTATAATACTTGATAAGTGTATGCATTTTGTGGTGCTTTGTGACTTTTTGCTACTGGATGCTGATCAAAGTTGCTGTCTCATTTTTTCTTTATAGGATGGTATCTAGTCTACAACAATGTAAAGGGTTACTTGGTGCTCCTTTCTAGAGATTGGTTGAAAATTTGAAAGACCTAAGGCCTTTGCACATTTCAATTGTTGAATGTTGGTAGTCATTGGATCCTTGTTTTGATAGATTATGCATGTGACCCCCCCCTTTAATGTTGTGAGACCTAATCTATGTGTTACTTCCTCTGATCCAAAATTTAAGTCATTAGCAATCTCAAACATGATAAGAATTTGATTTAATGTAGGTTAAAATTGCACTGGTGGTACTCATTGGCATCTATTATGTGTTACTTCCTCTGATCCAAAATTTATGTCATTAGCAATCTCAAACATGATAAGAATTTGATTTAATGTAGGTTAAAATTGCACTGTTGGTACTCATTGGCATCTATTATTGTACTGGTAATCTGATACTGTGAATTTCTTTTGTACCCAAAAAAAAAAAAAAAAAAAAAATCTGATACTGTGAAATGACCGACAATGTTATGTGGATATTATGGTCATGTCTAGCTACTTAAGTGAAGGTTAAGCTATTCCAGGTTGTTGGGAGTAGCCTTTGATGACTAATTGACCTTTTTTATTTTATTTTTTCTGCAAGGGCAATCTGCGTTCAATGTGAATTTATAGATCCATTTTGCAATAATTATTGTTCGGTCATTGGGCTCATGCCTATCAACCAGCTCCTATGTCTTGTTCTTCTTGATCATCTATTTTTAATTTTCTGTGGCATCCTATCGCTTTGTTTCTGGAAGATTTTGGCTATACAATTGAAATATGACACTGTACATTTCTACATCTAAATGAATGATAGAACGTTCCTTATATATCTCCACGGTAGGTCTTTATTTAAGGGGACAACTTTAGAATATAAAGTTGGCGATGTAGATTTCATAGAGGATGATAGCAAGTTGCCAGGATCTAATTATTGATGTTCGCACAGATGATAAGGCTGAGATGAACTTGGGTCCTCTCTGCCCTTTCTAATGCCACGACACGCTTCTATTGGTCTCCGGATCTCTGCTTACAGTGATCTTCTCCATGCTTAAATTGTAGATCTTGAAGCATGTAGATTTGGAATAATAGCCTAGGAAGAGTTTTCAGCTTTTGCATTTGGCTTGCTTCTTTGTGCTGGAATGTCGCGTTACAAGCTAAAGCAAAAACATTTAGTGATTGGCTATTTGTTTTCTCCTGCTCTATGTTTCATTTGGAGGCTTTCCTCGTACAGCCTTTGCAAGTGCAAGCTACCTATTTAAAATATATGTGCTATATATACAGCCTCTTCCCATAACTTCCTCGGCATGATTTTTGCCCTCCAGTGTACGTTAAGCCATTTTCACGACTCCAAATCTTTCTAGATCATTAACAAGATGATAAATGACTTGTTTCCATCTAGAGAACAATCTTAAACAATCCATAAAGATATGTATGAACAAGCCCTAGCCTATTTCTCTGCTCTCGAGACCTTTGATCCACGTTAGAGAATGGTTGTTTGTCACTTAATAAATTGACAATTTGCTGGGGGAAGGGGGGGAATTACTGGACCATGTATATTCACATTGGAGACAATATTTTTTGTACTTAGTCATGCTGACTTTAATTCCTGCTATCACAATAGTTTAATTTTGTAAAACTAAAACGTCGCTTTTCATGATGCATTTCTTGATGTTATGCCCACATTGTGGGGCAATCTTAAATTCCAGTTCTACTATCTTTGGATTATTTTCTCTCTCTAATCCCTTCCCTTTATATTTCAAGGTTTATTGCTGGTTTCTTCTTGGCGGGCATACCTTGGTATGTTGGAGCCTTAATTCTAGTTTGTGGCAGATTGGATTACAGAGAGAAAGCAGGATATGTTGCATGCATGGTAGCTGTAAGTTCTCAAATTTTCCCGTTCACTTCTCAAGACTATAAGTTTTACAAGTTGTGCCATAATTAACTGTCCGGGATACTTCTATATAGTGATTATTGTTTTTTTCCTTTATTAACTCAAAAAAAAAAAAAAAAAAAAACCACCTAAGAAAAGGAAAGATGAAAAAAGTGAAAGAAAGTACTTGGTGATGATTGTTAATGTGTTTTCTTTCTCCATTTTCTTTCTTCGGATGCAGACTATTCTGGCAATACTTGCTATTGTATTTGGTCTAACGAGTGATAATGATTTCTGGTGAATTCTGGAACACAAGGAAATGAAGATGTCCATCCTGCCTTCTTGCATGGAGCCCAACAACAGGCGCTCTCTCTCTCTCTCTCTTGAACTCAGAGGCTATGTATAATATTGTTGTTAATATCCTATATGTGTCGTTATTTTCTTGATGGTATAATTGTTCATATGAAATTTGAAAGGTTTGGTACTTTGGCATTGGGAGTGCCTGCGAATGGCAAAAAAAGGAAAAAAAAAAAAAAAAAAAAAAAGTTTGTACAGTTTTGAATCTCCTCGTTTGTGCTGGGAGAACTTTAGTTACTTGGTTTGTCTTGTCGAGTGGAAAAGTTTATTCCTTATTGATACAGATACATGTGCTTTTCATGTGATTAAGGCTATGTTCAGTTCACCTTATTTTTGCTTATTTCAGATTAGACCAGATCAGTTCAGATCAGATCAGATCAGATCAGAAAAAATAAGTTCAGATCAGTTCAGATCAGATCAAATTATGCTTATATTTAAAAACTTATTATTATTATTATTATTATTATTATTATTATCATCATGATTATTATGATTATTAGTATTACTAATGCTATTATTGTTATTGTAATTGTTGTTGTTGTTGTTGTTGTTGTTGTTGTTGTTGTTGTTGTTATTATTATTATTATTATTATTATTATTATTATTATTAATATTACTTTATACAATTACTATTACTATTAATATTACTATTTACTAGTACATTTGTTCAAAAAGATTATTATTATTGTTGTTGTTGTACTTATTAATTATTAATATTAGTAATTATTATTAGTTTCGTTGTTATTATTATAAATGTCATTGATATCACTATTTGAAGCTATTTGTGTTCAAGAAGAAGAATGTTCTTTTGGCATTTGTAAGTGTTCTTTTTTATATTTATTTTAATTAATAATTTTGATATGTGATGTTCTTTTTGATGTTGTACATGTAACGAACATGACAATAGTATATGATGTTTATTTTTTAAAACAATTTTGGTAGAATAATATAAATTATATATTACGAGTTTATATAAAACATGAGTAGCATGTGATAACCTAATGGTGTTGTCATCACGATCAAAATTTTCCCTACAAAGGATTTTAACTTATCTTTAAAAACAAAGTTTATATAAAACAAGACAACGATATAAGAAGAATATTTAACCATTTTGTTCAAGATCATATGATTATATATATTTATAGGTTTATTTATGATAAAAAAAAAGAACAATTTATTGATATAACAAAGAACATGTTGTTAGTTAAATCCAAACATGTCATCAATATAAAAATAACATCTATATTTTATTTTTAAAATGTGTTCTTTAAATAGATCTTGTATGCTCTTTCAGTATATGTTCTTTTTTTAATATCATTATATGTTCTTTTCATTAGTACCTAAATTCTTATTATTAACGGACCTTGAACATGAGTGTTCTTTTATTTTTAATTTTTTTGGGCCCCTTTCGGGAATCCCGTGGTAAGATGAATTTTCTTTCAGCCGCTCGCATAGGGTCACTCACTTAAAGACCCAACAAGCCCCAACCCCCATCCCCCACCCACAACAATATTGAAATATATGCTTCCACCAAGATTTGAACATTGGTCTCCCATGTGGGAGGTAAGAAGCCATATCATTGGATCCAAGAGTCCTTAGTCTTTTATTATTAATTGTATGTTCATATACTAATGTGCTCTTTTTCAAAAAAAGAAACTAATTATGCTATAATAATAATAATAATAATAATAATAATAATAATAATAATAATAATAATGTTATTATTGTTATTATTATTATAATATTATTTATATTATTATTATTATTATTATAAAATTATTATTATTATTATTATTATTTTTATTATTATTGAAAGTTGTGCATAGTAATAAAATGATAGTAATAGTAATACTAGTAATGAAATACAAATTAATAATAATATTAGTAATAATATGTTTTTTAAAAGATAAGTTCAAATCAGATCAGATCAGATCAGATCAGATCATAAAAAATAAGTTCAGATCAGATCAGAAAATTTCAGGTGAACTAAACATAGCCTAACTGTTCTATTGGTTTGTTAACAGTTTCATGATTGGGTTAATGGCTGATCATTAATTGTTACTGATTGAAGTTGTTAGCCTGAGTTTATTGAGCTGATTGAAGTTGAAGAGCTCGGGAGCTAATTGATACGACATTGTAATTATTTTGTGAGTTTTTTTTTTCAAAACATGAGCTAGAAGTTTTTTAAAATAAAAAAATTGGATTTTAAAATATGCGCCCGACAAATTTCTTTTATTCACCATTTACCCTTAATGTTTTCAAATTCACCATATGCTCCTTAACTTCTTGATAATTTACCACAAGTCCTTAATGACAAGTGGTTGTCAACTTTTTTAGTCGTTAACCTCTGATTCTGTTACCAATCCCTAATTAATCCCTATTTGAGTCGTTAGCCTTAATTGACCACCATTAAAACACCACAAGTGGCCCCTTATATTACTTATCCTCCATAATTCTCTTTCTTCTTCTTTTACATTAGGTGTTGTTTCAACGTTAATTTGTTAGGGTAAATGAGTGAAATATAGATTAAATAAGGTTTAGTAATAGAATCAGGGTTTAATGATTAAAAAAGTTGATAGTCGTGAATCATTAAGGGGAAATGGTGAATTAAGATTTTGAGGGGTATATGGTGAATTTTGAAAATATTAAAGGTATGTGGTAAACAAAAAAAATTTGGGGATATATGGTGAAAAATCCATAAAAAAATTTGGTTCTATGATCCAAGCCAACAAATTCAATACCCTATTCCAAATTCCCTCTCTCTACTACTACCTATCCTACTCGACCCTTTTAACAAGGTTTAATTCCATGACCCAAGTCATGGGTGATGAAGTATAGCTCCCAATGGAGCTACTTCTCTCGATCTCAAGCTATTGAGTTACAATTCGGAACATGAAACTTTTTTTAGGGGTTAGAATGTGAAATATAAGATCACGAATATATTGTTGGAAATGTCTTGAGACCGTATTACTTGTATTGCATATCATAATGGGTTTTCTTTAAATGCAAGTAACATGTACCTCCTCTGTTCTTTTTTAATTATAATGTTTTCCTTTTTTGGAAGTTTTACATTAATTACAATGTTTTTTTTATTGGAAAAATTAATTTTAATTAAATATAATTATTATTATAAGACTTTATCAAATTTTATTTAAACATTAAAAAAAGTGATAGTGTATATGGTTAAGTCTCCTTTTCATTTCACGTGTTCGATACCTTGTAGTTACACAATATCACATTTTTATGATCACAGAATAAGACATTTGATTGATTACTTCCGAGCCTTTAATATATTTGTATAGATGTTTTCCTTTTTGAAGTTTTACATTAATTACAATTTTTTTTTATTTTTTCTTTGATTGAGTTAGGCTTGTATGTCTGTTTTCTTCTATTGAGTTTTAACCTGTTTGTGACTTGTTTAGTAGGTTACTTATGATACGTGTTACAATGTCCCTTCTTCTAAAACAGGCGAGGGAGGCAAGGGTGGGGGTGGGACATTGTAACACATATCATAAGTAACCTATTAAACATGTCACAAACTGGTTAAAACTCAGTAGAAGAAAACAGATATACAATCCTAACTCAATCAGGGATAATCAAAAGGTAGACTTAAAATGAAAAGACAGCGCAAAAGTTGACTTATTTAAAACAATTTTTCCTTTTTTATTTGGTTAGATCTCCTTTCTCTCTATCTCTCTCCTATCACATGAGTCTCACTTTTTATCTATCTCTATATATTTCCTCTGCACATGGCTTTCTTAAATAATGTGCTAACATCTAAGGTGTGATATTGTAATAATAATAGAATTGATGAAGAATTTTTTAGATTTTGCGAAAAAGGAAAGGGTATTTTGGCAAGGTTAACCTTCTTACTTTTCCAAAATTGAAAGATGTAATATAATCAACATCATAGTAGTAAATTATTAGTTTTTTTGTTTCTTGATTATTCAAATTATAATTACTAAAACATACGAGGAATTACTAATTTATAGCGCATCAGAGTAATAATACCCCCATTTAATCATTTAAGGGCATTGATATAATTGTTGAAGAATCTATATTCTATAAGGCAACAGGGGTGTGACACCGAAAAATAGTAAGAGAAAAAAAATAAAAAGGAAACTAACTACTTCGTCTTCAAAAAAGGTTAAAAAAAAAATTTGACAAGTTATCAGTTTCTACAATCTTGATCTGATTTTTTAATTTAAAAAAAATCCCTTATTATATGGAAAAGAGTAACTGCAACAACAACACTATAAGAAACTAGCCTATATGAAAGTACAGGAAAAAAATCTCTCTTCTGATATCAATATAGCGAGTATCCACGTTCTTGCTCAAAGCCTCAAACTAATACTAGGGGTAGATATGGTGCTAATTAATTTAATTTTGATAACAATTGCGCACACATAGTATGCATATAAGGCTAGCATTAATTATCAAAAGAGTATGTATTTCAATAATGATTTTGGAGATACCCGTCTCTTGAGCAATATGGATGCCGTTGCAAAGGGTAAAAGTTGCAGCCATTGGTGGAGAAGGCAAGCCCTATATGTAGGATTTGGCTCTGAACACCATTAATTATCACAAGAGTCAGGCCCGGCCCTGGGGGTTGTTTTGAGGGGCAACCGCCTAGGGCCCATCAATATTAGGGGCCCAGTTTTGATTTAAAACTTGTAATAAAGGTAAAAAACAATAACCATAGTAAACAAAATGAAGTTTGGCTTGGTGGTTTGCTTTACACTTGTTAGTCTAAAAGACAAGGGTTCAAATCCCATAAGGATAGAAAGTTTTCTTTTCTATATTTTTGTGCAATGGTTTGCTTTTCTATATTAAACTTCTTTTTACATTTTTTATCTACATTTTTTCTTTTTATACCCTCTATCCCACAATATTTTTTTTACACTTTTTTATTTTTATTACTTACCCTTTGCAATTTTATTTTTGAATACAACCCATTGTAATTTTAATCTTTTTTTTCCTCAACAAACATGAACCACCGTTCTCTCTTCTCCAAGTAAAATAACCACTTTGCTATCTCTCATATCTACCTTTACTTTAATAAAAAAACAATTGATACTAATCCTTTGAAGTTATGTATCTTTATAGGTGTAAGAAGTGATTTTAGACGAAGGAAGTAATTCATTTTACAAGTTCCCATCATTCATTTTAACGTATTTCCCATTTTGACTTTAATACTATTTAGATATATGACTTTCATTATTTATTTTGATGTGTGCTTAAGAAAAAACATAGTATGCTTATTTTGTCGTGTAATTGTCAAAGGAAGTACTAATTAGTCGCGAAAATTTTGTTTGCCACTATATATAAAAGGCCTTGAGATTTAGTTTCGCCCTAGGCCTATAAAATGTCAGGAACGGCCCTGACAAGAGTATGTATTTCAATAATGATTTTGGAGATACCCGTCTCTTAAGCAATGAGGATGCCGTTGCAAAGGGTAAAAGTTGCAGCCATTGGTGGAGAAGGCAAGCCCTATATGTAGGATTTGGCTCTGAACACCATTCTTGAATGATCAAGAAGGAATGTACTAGCCGTCGCCGACGAATTCAAATTTAAGCTTGATTGTTATCCATTGTGCAAACTGCCAATGAACCCTGATAATGTGGCTGCAAGGGTTAGAAGTGGGGAGAAAATGTTTCAAAATGTCTTTATGATCCACCTCATTCATTACTTGTCATTCCATGTGGCCGGTATCGAATTGCTGGTATCATGTGGCTTTTCTACGGGACGAAGGTACCAACGTGTCCTTATCTTTTAGTCAAGGTCTCACAATTAGCTTTTGTTAATCTTGAGAGGAAGACTACACGAGGGGGTGTATTATAGTTTGTAGTTTCTAAGGAAACTTTTTATGAAATTGTAAAACAAACTAAGAAAGCAATAGGAACACTTGGGATTGTAGTCGAGGAACCTTTTTGATACTCCTCAAGAAGGAAAAATCTCACTATTCTTTTATTGCAACGCCTCTGTTACAACTTAACTCTACACCAAGTTCCTCCCAAACTTAATTCCCAAACTATGATCCCCTTTAATCATAGTTCTTCTTTATACTCTCTCAACAAAAAGACTTAACTCTAAGTCTTAGGAATTCATCACTCAAATCCCTTATACCCCAATTACAACAGAATAAGAATTGACACTTTAATATTTAGGAGAACTTAGATAATTTAGGAATTTTGAACACACTTGACTAACTTTAGGAAAACACTTAGATATATTTGGCTTGTGGTTAGTCGTACTTAAAACTGAATAAACTACCTCTATTTGTAGTGTTCAAGTACTTCATTAACTCAATCATTAATGTCACTAACACCACAAACAGTTAGTTCCAAAAATATAGGTACCACCACGTTTCAGGGGTTAACTTCATTAATGCCACTAACACCATTAACGTTAATTGAGATTGGCATCCAATGCAACGAAGTATTGGGCAAGTAAAAGAGTGTTTTTAGGAAATTAGTTAGTCTAACTTGATGAAAACTTCTTTTTTATTTTAATAAAACTCTTTCACTTTATTTTATCAAAGACTTAGAGTTTTTTATTCATTTTTTCATATGTATAGTTCCCAAACCTTACTAAAGGAGCTTAACAGCCAAATCATTGTTTCCATCTTTTCGAAATCCTCTTTATCAAATTCAAACATAGGTCTGCCTAATTTTGAGCGTTTGATGTAGTTACCTCAAAGTGTCCATATTCGATCACTCTCCACATTTGGTAGTTTTGGGCCTTAATGAAAATTTCCATTATGTTCTTCCAGTAGCAATCGAATTTTCCATTGAACATTGGTGGCCTATGCGTTGAGTATCCTTCTTCGAGATTATCCTGTGTATTCATCTTGTTCCAGGAAGTTGACTGAAACATGGTTGCCTGCACATTTATTGAGTACTTTCTCTGATACCAATTGTTGTTCCTAAGAGGAACACTACAAGAGGGGGGGGGGGAGAATTGTAGTTTGTAGTTTCTAAGGAAACTTTTTGTGTAATTGTAAAACAAAATGCGAAAACAATAGGAACACTAAGGATTACAATTGAGAAACCTTCTTGATACTCCTTAAGAAGGAAAACCCTCACACTTCTTTTATTGCAACGCCTCTGTTACAACTTAACTTTAATCGAAGTTCCTCTTAAACTTGAGTTCCCAAACTATGATCTCCTTTGTACACACTTCCACTCTAAACTCTCTCAACACTTAATACTTAACTCTAAGCCTTAGGAATTCACTCAAATCTCTTATATCCCAATTACAATGCAATAAGAATTGATATTCTAATATTTAGGAAAATTGAGACAATTTAGAAACTTTGAACACACATGGCTAACTTTTGGAAAATACTTAGATAATTTTAGCTTGCTGTTAGGCGTAATTGAACCTGAATGAACCACCTCTATTTATAGTGTTCAAGTACTTCATTAACTCAACTATTAACGCCACTAACACCACTAATAGTTAGTTCCTAAAATATAGGAACCATCACGCTTCATGGGTTAATTGAGCTTGACATCCAAGGCAACAAAGTATTAGACAAGTAAAAGAGTGTTGTTAGGAAATAAATCAGTTATTCTAACTTGATCAAAAAGAAAAAATAAGGTCTTAGGATTTTCAGATGATTTTTTTAATTTAATAAAAACTTTTCTTTATATTTTAATAAAACTCTTTTACTTTATAAAAACACATTTTATTTATTTTATCAAATGCTTAAAGATTATTATTCATTTTTTTGCACGTGTGTTCTTAGTTCCCAAACCTTACTAAGACTCTTAAGTATGTATATAAATCCTAAAAAATAAACTCTTAACTTTTAGTCTTCATGATACTCTTGATGAAGCTTCAAATAGTAGCTTCAGTTTGTTCCAAACTCTTGGAACTCTGATCCACAAACAGTTAGAAACTTAACAGCTTCCTTCATGCTCTTGGTCTTCATTATAACTTTTAACATGTAGCAGGTCTTCTTATTTTGGCTTGAACTTGCACTTTCAAAACATGCGTCTTCATCTTGTTCCACCTCAGAAACTCATCCCAGTTTGTTCCAACTTAGGAACACAAAAACTCTCATTCGAATCTACACATTCTAAATAAAGACATTAGGAACTTAAGTTTGCTTATCATAATCAAAACCTTAGAGTGCGACAACTTTTATGGCTTAGTGTTGCGGCTAATGCCATGTCTTTTTAATTAAGACGTTTGGAGATGGATCAATTCTTTCATTGGTTACCCCAAGTTACATTAATTAATCTATTTATATATCTAAAACCCAAAGCAAAAACATGTCATATTCTCATATATTCCCCCCCCCTTCCGCCACACAATCAAATAAGACATATTAAACAATAAATATGAGTGTGTGTTATGGCACGAACCCTATAACAACTCATTTAAAATGAAAATACACTAACCAACTAATCTACAATCTCACATGGTCTTGGTGGAAAAAAATATATTTAAAGACAAGCTATATTTCTCTTTTAAAAGATTTAAATATAAACGTATATATTTATACTCATTAATCTAATGCTAATAATAGTGTTTTCTACCTTTCAGTACTCTTACACTAAAAAACTCTTTAAGTTTTTATAACCTCCCTAATTAATATCACTACACTATTTAATTGCATCGGTTATATTCTTACACATTAACCTAAAATTTCAAAAATAAGATTGTATTATAGTCTTTTTAATTAATTATATATGTACTCTCTTGAAGCCGAAGGTTATATAGATCAATAATTTATATTATAATTTACTATGTAGAACATTTAAAAGGAACTGGAATATTATTTCACTAGCACAATTGTAGGCGTGTTTTTATTGCATATGCGGTGTGAGCGCGTATTTGACTACCTCATTGTAAAGGTTTTGTTTTGAAATACGTTCTGAAAACAAGAAGTCACCAACAAGTCTTTAAAATGAAGACTCATAAACCTAATTGGATATTGGGAAACCATAGGGACAACTTAGGGATTTATCCAATGTAGATTTTCCCGTCATGACTCCATATAATTGATCAATGAACGAAATATTGAGTTTGGGGGTGAGGGTACAAATATGACGAGGAATCAAATTCGCCCATTGTTGGCCTCTACTTAATACGATAATGTCAAGTGTTATGAAATTAAACAACCACGTAATATGTCTAAGCAATCTAAAAATTAATATGCATCGGTTTTAAACACACTAAATACTATTTTTTGGTGACATGCTATTTAAGCAATCAAATTACAAGGAACCTAGTGCAATTGTCCAAATTATCTGAATTTAGCGTTAGAACATTTATTTAGGTCTTTGATTAGCCGAAATAAACATGTAAGGTGATGAAAGCATTAAAGCATATAAGCATGCATATGAATAATAATGACGCTATAAAGAAATAAATGAAAAGATTAGAGTTTAGAGAAGAATGTACAAGAATGCGTTAATTCCTTTAATGATCTACATCATGACAAATAGATTGTCAGTAAAATAAGAAATCAATCGGAATTGACCTTCAGGTTTTATACCTTTGTCGCCTGAGTCTTGTGTAACGATCTGCAGGAGCAACAATCTTGAAGCTTGAAATATGAAATTCGAATGTAGTTTGAATGTATGTGTTTGAATGCTTTCTTAGTATGCAAGTATACTGGTAATGTCGTATGAAAAGTTCGTATGAAAGTGTATGAAAAGTTTGTATGAAAGTGTATGAAAAACATTCGTCGAAAGAAGGCAATTTATAGGATAAGCGAGTTCGAAAATCACGCGGAGGATAAGAAACACAGCCTGCGCTAAGCGCAAGGCTGGTGCGTCCCATGCATGGCCCATGCGCTCGGCACATCATCTTACACTTAGAGCGTGAGGCTTGCGCTTGGCGCAACACCCTTGCGTCGATGCAGGCTCCAATTGCGTTCCTGACTTTTGTAAACAGTCTTTGTGTTGCGTCAACGCATCCTAGTGCACTTGATGCAACGAAGATCTAATCGATTTTCGTTCGTTTAAATATTCATTTTTATCTTTGATGAAATTTTATCTTTTGAAATTCAAAATAAGCTATCTTTACGAATAAAAATCTTACATTCGAAATACCTTTTGATTTGGAAAATATCTATTAAATAATTATTAGGAATAATTGATTGGAATTTATGAAATTGGGCTTGAAAATACAATTAAATATCATGAATAATTAATTGGCTCTTAAAAAATGGGCTCGGAATTATTTTAAACAGATAAATAGACTTTAGTTTCTTAAAACGATTTTGGGCATAGCTTTTCAGATCGCTCTTCCTTTAGTCCGGATCAATTAGGACGACGGTGTGTTTCACCATTGGGTACTAAATGAAGCGACACTATTATGTGTCTACAACAATCCAATGCCTATAACAATCCAATGAACAAACCAAGACCATGACAGTAGCCATTTATTTTAGTAAATTAAAGGTTTTATGGGATGAATTAAGTAATTATGAACCTTTAATCTAGAGGTGATCATGGGCCGGGCCGCGCAAAAAAAATTTTGCCCATTGTGCGGGCCTGGCCGGGCCCAAATCCGGGCCAAAATTTTGTGCCCAAAGCTCGGTATTTCAGGCCGGGCCGAGCGGGCTTTTGCGGGCCAAAATGGACCGGGCCCAAAATTTAGACTAAAAAGTGTTTTTTGGCTTGTCCAAAGCCCGCCCAAAAAAAAAAATTGACCGGGCCGGGCGGGCCCAAAAAAAATGCCCAAACCCGCCCAAAAACCGGACCGGGCCGGGCTGGAGTTGATCAGGTCTACTTTAATCTCCTGCAAATGTGGTAAATGCACTTGTAATCTTGGTCGTGCTCATGAAGATGGGCGCAAGAGTGATCGACTTCACAAATTCCTTCTTGGATTGCACTCTGATTATTATGCCCAATTGAGATCAAATTTATTGTCTCAAGATTTCCTGCCTACTCTTAATCGTGCTTTTCAACAATTAATCCAAGAAGAACGTGTTGGTGGAATTAACCAAGTCAAAGATGACAAACCCGAAGTGGTCGAATTTGCTGTTTGCAACTCTTCTTCCTCCTTGCGGTATGACTCTAATGATCGTACCTCCTTAGTCTGCACTTATTGTCATAAAACAGGCCACGATGAAGATGCTTGTTTTGTTAAAGCCGACACCAAAACCGGAGTGGTGGCACCAGTGCTACGGTAAACGTCGCAGCAAGGGACCCTCCCCTCCTATTTCTTCCGCTGCCATGAGGGGTCCTGCTGTCCGTGCCAATGCTGTTGTAATCCCCCATAATTTTATGAATTTTATAAATACATTTTAATGTATAATTATATATATTTTAATGTTTAAATAATTTATTTCTCAAAAGATTGACTATTTGAAAGTCAAAAGAACTATTTAATGATTTAAAGTAATTAAATATTTTATTTAATCATACTTTGAGAATTATTTAAACAGTTTAAATCTTTTAGTTTAGTAAAAAGGATTTTAAAATGGGTTAGAGGAACCCAACTTTGCCAAGTGCCAATCATTAAATGATTATTGAAGCCCAAACACAATTTCCTAAGTCCACAAGGGTTAACTATATAAACCCCACAAAACCCAAAATTTTCCCCACACTCTATTTTCTCTTTCTTCCTCCTCCTTTTTTTCGGCCCTCCTCTCCGCCTTCTCTCTCTCTCGATTTCTTTTCTCTCCTCTGCGTGTGCTTCGGCCGACCACCGCATCGGTCCACCACCGGCAGTTGTGATCCGCCGCCGGCAGCAGGCCGACCAGCGTCCGCCGCCCTCCCTCTTATGTCGCCGTTTCTTCCTCCTCTCCTCTCTCTTTGGTTTATTTCTTCCTCTATTTTATTTAATGTTATGTTTATGTTTTTAACGATTTAATTAATGTTTTCATGATTAAAGTTATAGTTTGATGATTTAAATATAATTTAAGATTATGTAATTTATATAGTGAAGTAATTAAAATTTCAGATTTATTAATTATGTTTAAACTAAGGTTTTAAGTATCAAAGTATGGATTTTCAGGGTTTCATGAGTTGGAAAATTATAGTACTATATTATAGTTTATGAAATTGGATACTCTTATGATTATGATTATGTCTAAGTATGTTTTAAAGGGTTTTAAACACATTGTAAGTTGCTGGAATTTTATTAGCATGGTTATGATGCATTTTTGAGGATTTTTAATGACTAGTATAGTGGTACTATACTAGGAGGCACTAATAGTGAAGTTTTGATGGTTAAAAAGGATTTTTAAACACTTTTAAAGAGGGTTTAACATATTTTAATGTTGCTGGAATTTTGAATAAGTATTGATTAGTGGTTGTATTGATAATTGGTAGGCGGAGATTTCTCCTTAGGCGATTTCTAAGGTTGTTAAAGTGGTCGCGCATATTGTCTACACAAGGTACGTACATACCTATGTGTTGGTTGGATTAGTATCATGTTCTAAGGATGAGATTGATGTGGTACCATGTATAGGAACCTATTTATAGTTCATATATGATTTATATTCAAGTGAAATTGCATGTTTTATGCATTTTGTGAAGCATGTTGACTATGTTGGTTATATTATGTTTGTATGGATGATTGATGCAAGCATATGGGATTGGGAACTTTATTTTATTAATTCACATGAGGGATTAATAATTATGTTGAATTGGATCATGTTGGTGTTTGTAGACACATAATCGGGTCTCCCCATTTAAGGATCCGATGATGAAACATACCGTGGTCTTAATTGGTCCGACCAAAGGGCAGAGCAGTCTGAAAAGCCATTCAAAATCATTTCGAAAAATGTTAAAGTCCTATTTTAAAGCCCAATTAATTATTCATGATAATTAATTCTATTAAAGCCCAATTCTTTGTAAAGCCCAATTAATTGATAATTAATTGATTTTATTTTAATAAATAAATATTTTCAAAAGATATTTTTTATAAGTCAAAATCAGTTTTTATCTCGTAAAATCAGATATCCGTAATTAATAAAAGAAATCTTTTAACAACGCGTTTTAAATAAAGCTAGCAAAGGCATGGCAGGTAGGGCTGTTCATTTCGGATATCTGACCGATTCGAAAATTTCGGATATCCGAATTTTCGGATCGGCTAAATAGCGATCCGAAAAAAAATCGGATATCCGAGATTTTCGGATCGGATAACGGATATCCGAAATTTTTAAGAGTTGATTTTTTTCGTTTTTTAAAGTTTTTCATTGCTGTTATAAAAGAAATTTTTTGGGCCAACACTAATGTTACAAAAGGCCCATACTACTATTACTATATTAATTTTATACTACTCCTAAAAATAAAAGAGAAAAAGAAAAAGAAAAAGGAATAGAAGATATAAATAAGGGTGGTAAAAGAAAAAGGAAAAGAAAACAAAATGAAAAGTTGAAAAAGCGAGAAAACGTTGCAGGCCCAGTAGAGTAAACAAGGGTTTAGAAAGAAAACTAAAAGGAAAAAGAAAAAGAAAATGAAAATGGGTCAAACCAAAAATCAGATCTCCTTCTCTTCGTTCTTCTTCGCTGCAACAACTTCAAAGGGATAAGAGTCTTTGTTTCGCAGCCCACCTCAAGAAATTTACATCCACCATATGTGGTCAATGGCATCATGAATTTCGACGGTGGAGAATTCTTCATCATCATCAAGCAGCAGTTCCATCAATCAATCACGGCCGTCTGATATTTTCTTCAATTCAATTTTTTTTATTGTTCAAATTTATGGGTGGAGGTGGTCTCATGGACTGCTTGAGATGTGGTGTAGGATTGGTGGGAGGCTCGTGTGGAGAGTGTGGAGACTGGAGAGAGATGAGAGACGGCTGAACTTAGGGTTTAGTTTTTGAGAATGACTCTTTTTTTTTTTTCAGTTTAGAATGTTTTTGAGTCAGGGTGTGTTGGGTTTTTTTTTTTAAAAAAATATACTTAAAAAAAGACGGATATTTCGGATATCCGAAAACAAAAAAAGTGATCCGTATCCGATCTGATTTTTTTTCGGATATCCGATCCGAAACTCAAAAAAACGAATCATATATCCGATTTTTCGAATCGAATCGGCCGGATTGCGGATCGGATCAGCAGAATCGGATCATTATGAACAGCCCTAATGGCAAAAGCCAGGCTGGTGCGCCTAGCGCACCAACCTGGGCCTGGCGCATGTATGTGTGTCAGGCGCAGCTCTGTCCACCTGTGTCAGGTGCACTAATCTGCACTTGACACGTGGATTTCTTAGTCATTCAGAGTCCTGCGTCAAGCGCGGCTCTCTGCTTGAGACGCGGATTTTCTTTCTTATCTTTTTTTCAAAGCGCGTACCACGTGGGCCTGGCGCATGTCTGTGCGTCAGGCGCAGCTCTATCCAACTGTGTCAGGTGCACTAATCTGCACTTGACACGTGGATTTCTGACTCATTTAGAGTCATGCGTCAAGCGCGGTTCTCTGCTAGAGACGCAGATTTTCTTTCTTATCTTTTTTTCAAAGCGCGTACCACGTGTACGCTTTTTACAGGTCATGCCACGTCATACGCTTGCCACGTCAGCTGCGTCTGGCGCAGCCTGTTTTCCCTATAAATAGGCCTGATTTTCGTACAGATTTCAGAACGAATTTCTCACATAATACACGACGAATACTTTACGAATCTCTCTCCAAACTACAAAACTTTCCTACAAAGCTCATACCTTTCAAACACAAATACATTCAATCTACATACATTCAGATTTTCAGGCTTCACGATTGTTCGTCCCGAAGGTTGTCATTCTCGTAGACCTAAGCCACGGTATAATCCTAAGGGTCCTTAAATAAATTATTTTTATATTGAAGTTACTAACAGTTTTCTTTCCTGATGTAGATCTTTAATGTAAAATTGCTATACTGTATATTCTAACCCTTTTTCTATACTTTCTATTATTTTATTTTATTATTATTCATGCCTTTGTATATTACATGCTTGCCTGATCACTCTGTTCATATTATATGATTGTCCTGTTTTAATGCTTTTATCACCCACATGTTATTTTTGCTAATCAAGACCTAAAAAATTGTTCTAATATTAATTAGATTAATTTGGATAACCTGCTAGGTTCCCTGTAATATTGATTGCCTAATAACATATCACTAAAAATAGTCTTTTTATGTTTTTCTTGAACCAAGCTAGACTAAATATTTTTAGGGTGCTTAAAATATTATTTGATTATTCTTTGGCATAAATTCTGCAATCAATCGATATTTAGTAGAGGCCAGCAATGGGCATATGGTTTCTGACTATATTTGTACCCTCACCCCCGAACTCAATCGTTGGTTCATTTTGACCATATATGGAGTCATGACGGGGAAATCTACATTGGATAATTTGTCCCTATGATTTTCCTATATTCAATTAGGTTTATGATTCTTCCTAAAAAGAATTGTTGGCGACTTCTTTCAATACAAAACAATTTTCAATAAAACCTTAACAGTGGGGTATTAAAATAGAATACAAGCTCACACCGCGTAGGAGAAATAAAAACACGCCTACAATTTGGCGACTTCACTGGGGAGGATTTAAAAAATATATATATATTTTTTTAATGAGTGGGTAAAATTGGAAAAATTCGATTCATTCTTATTTTTATGCCTTCGAATAATATACAGTTTTGCATATGCATGACTATTGTTCAAGCCACCATAAGGACAATCTACCTTGCCTCATTAGCATATGTTCTATGTGTGAGGTCACCCCCGGGGGGTTTGGTCTTTGTCCTTCCTGAAAGCTTCCTGAGCAATAGTGTTGGATCTTAGTCATAAGCAAACATACCCAACCATGGCATTGTTCTCTTGTTCCTGACTTGAGACTGGAGTGCGTCTTACACGCGACCACCTCTTTAAGCAGGGGTACGAAGCGTGGGATCAATCTCTTAGTCATGGACCTTTTTAGCCTTAACCTAAACCTTACCAATAGTTGAATGTAGAACTGAACTTTAGGTTGAAAACTTTTGCATCCATGTTACCTAACATTTGCCTGTGATTGCAATTTTTGCCTGCTAATATGCTTTACGCCCGAAATTATTGCAAATCGCGTCTAAAACAAATCGTCGTTTTTGCCCGAACCTTCGTCAATTAATCAATACGCGTGCCGCAGAGCATTGCGCCAAACGCATTAACTTGCGCCTGGCGCAACGCTCCTGCGCCAGACGCATAGACTGCGGTCGAGCGCACCAGTTGCATGGCACGCATTCTATTCGTCCCATACTTATTAATCTTTTGACCTTTGTTCGAGTCTAAGATAACAAGTTTGCATCAGTATAATATTCAAAAAAGGGTCAGTCTTTTCATGCAAGGTCATATCTGTCCTAAAAAAATGCATCTAAAGCGTCATTGTAGAGTTAGAGTTGTCATGCATGTCTACCTCTTCCCATTTTCCCCCTGCTGTCCAACTAATCTTCCCTGTCAATCCTACCTTACCATATTCAATCAATTTCAAAAACTTACATCTTTTCAAAATCAATCCTACACCTCCTTCTATTCTACTCTTTTTCGAAAACATTTACTAATCATCATCATAAAACGACATTTCAAAATTTTCAAAATAAATCCGTCATCTTTTCCTAACAAAAGATAAAACAAGGAGTTCCTTTCAAAAATGAATTTCGAAAATTCTAAGCCCATTCCAAACACTTTCAATCCAATCGACCCAATTTACTTGCATTCATTCTAGGCCCATATGCATTAGAGTCCATTTTGCATTCATTTAGATCCTTATAAATTTGAGTCCATGCATTCATATTATGCCCACTAGCATTAGACACTAGTGGAAAAAAGCCCAAGTGCTGCGATCAAAATGAGCCCAAGGGCTGCGTTTTTTGACCGCAACCATTGGACTAGCATCCCTTGGCATTTAGGAAGGGATGCGGTTTTGGCCCTTAACCGCAGCCCTTAACCCACCAAGGGCTGTGGTTTTTGCCCGAACCGCAGCCCTTGTAACCCAAAAAAAAAATAATTTTTTTTTTTTTACACCACATAAAATAGAGATTTATGACAAAACCAAGACTTTATACACTATAATAGTTGACAAAACCACAGAAAATGCAGATCTATGACAAAACCACAAAAAATTTGTTTCATAGACTATAATAGTTGTCAACTGTCCTAATCAGATAAACTAGAAGTGCAAGAGTTTGCTATTAATCAATTGCTCCCATGGTTTGGTAAATCATATGGCTACTACTGATTAGAGAATTGTTGTATTGCTTGCATAATTCTAGGCTATTGTTGGTTTTTTTTATACTTGATGCAAGTAAAACACAACAGAGTAGAAATTTCAAAATCGGGCCACATATACTCGAATTATGTCATATCTAGCAAATAAATTAAGATTAATTTATGCATACCAACTATACCTAACACAATTTCAAACTAAAAACTAACTTGATTAATCCTATGCAAAACCTAATTTTCTTACTCGACTAGTTTCATATCAACTAAAACTAACTTTTACAACATAAATATTCTTTATCGAGATTCTTAAAATAATTTGTAAGCCAAAATAATTAAATTTGGAATTGAAAACTATAACTTAATGATTCTCCAAAGTAATTTATTTATAGATGGACATCATAAAAGAAACCGGACAAAAGTTCTAAATGAGTTTCAAAAAGAAAAAACAGATATACCTCCACAAGAAAATCTGAATTTGAAAGAACATAAGCAAGAGGCAGCTCCAAGAGCCACCATGCAGCAACAACGATAAGCAACAGCAAAACGAGGGCAACATCTGCCACCAGAGATAATAGCTCGACCACAGGAGCACCGTGCAGAACACAACAACAAGGAACCCATACCCAAGCCCTTGGCTACTAGGGGCAATAAACCGGTTATAGCAACACCATTCTAATAATATTATTCTAAATGGTTAGACATTAGTCTTCTCAGTAATTTGACCACTTTGAGCATATTCTGGAGCTAGATACCTGCATACAAACATATGTAAGTATCTTCTTTGTTGGGGAGGGGGAGGGTAACTCTTGAAAGTTCGCTCCTGAGTGAACTTATAAGTGATGCTGGAGCAAAAAACTGCATGAGATCGTCCAAAAAACATGTTCCAAACAACCTGCGTTTGAAGTGGAATCTATATGTCACAATCAAAGAATCGCATAAATAGGAATATGAACCTAAAAAAGTTACAAATATAATCAACCCAAAAAAAAAACTCAAGGTAGCCAACTCTAGAAATCCAACGTAATAAACAAGGACCAAGTTAAGGGATAATCAAGGAAATAGCTTTGGTATCCAGGTAAAATGTTGCACTTATAACTTGTGGCTAAATAGCCTCACTCTTAATATGAATACTTCCTCTGTCCCAAAACTAAGTGAACATCACTCGATGCCATGGAGATTTAAGAAAGGAGAAAAAATAGTGCGGTTGGGAGTGGGTAACTTCAAAGAAAAAGAAGCTCCCTGGTTTCCGTCTTTCGACATTCGTCTTTCAAAACTCTAGAACCTTATTTGATTCTTCTTCCCTACAAACCATGCCAGACGGTGTTGTCGAGACGTGCAACGCCTCTTTTACAACTCTCATTTGCTCAGAATCTATCCATTAATCAACAAGGTTCAACAGAATTAGCACTTTCCATCCAACAATTCACCAAAAGCTAACATGAATCTTAACTATTGACCAAACGCAACTAAATAAATAAGCTATAAGTTGTATAAATATAACCATCATGAACTATTATAAAGCGTTATACTATTAGAAGATGATGCAAATGATGAATGCATAAACAATGGCTTTGAAGAATGATGCATCTTCATTATGTAGCTCAGTAAATCCCCATAAGACACAACAATAGGACTTTTAAAATCTACACAAGCAAAGAACAAGAGGCATCCAAGAAAGTTTAGAAGAGATCAAGAAGTACAAATTCATGCAAAATATTAAAAGCCGCCCATTTGGAGAGAAGGTAATGGAATTGCACAAGCAAAAGAGCAAAGAGTATAGGGCAGTAAACATATAGAGGGAAAATACAAATTGCACTTCTAAAATTCGTGAGAGGCGCACATATAGACCCTTTATCTTTATATTTATAGCGTACATACAGGGCAGTAAACATAATTGAACATAATCAGAAGCAGAAAATGTCAAAAATCTACCAAAACCAACAAAGAGAGAGAAACTCAAGGGATTGCGAAACTACAACAATTTCAAACCCAATTTCAAACCCTAGATCCACGAAATCGTTGAAAAAACAACAAAATTAGGTTAAAACATAAAATTAAAAGAGAGGAGAGAGAAAATACCTCAGCGGCGAGGTAGTCGAGAACGGAGCTCCGCACCGACAGGCTCAACAACAGTGTTCTCGCGAAAAAAACGAAAGGAGGAGGAGAGTGCGGGTGGTCGATGTTGATCGTTGAACTCGTTGTTGGTGGACATTAAGTGAGAGATTAGGGTTTCGAAATGAGTAGGATCGGGGCCGAGAATCGGACGCTATTGAAGAGTTTTTTTGAGGTTCGTGTTTTTTGCGCCTCACAAAGAATTTGGGTTTTGGGGATAATTTAGAGAGAGAGAGAGAGCAGAAGCAGTAGGTGGAGGCGCTAAAAGATTTGTGCGGTGTGAGTGGGGAATTGCCAAGCGAGGGAAGCTTTAGGGGAAATTGAAAAGGTGAAGGGCTGCAGTTGTTTAATAACCGCAGCCCTTCATAATAAAGGGCTGCGGTTTTGGGATAACCGCAACCCTTTGTAATAAAGGGCTGCGGTTTTTCGGCTAACCGCATCCCTTTGTAATTAAGGGTTGCGTTTTTCAAATAACCGCAGCCCTTGTATCATAGCCCTTGGTCTTTTTTCCTCTAGTGAGAGTTGACCTTAGGCCCATATAAGTCTAGTATATGTCAAATCGTGGTCCATTTATATCTTTATGTCAAGCCCAGTCCAAGTCTAATCCCAGTCTATTCCATTCTAAGTCCAATCCTAGTCCATTTCCAATGACAAGCCCATGTGCATCTCTAAGTCCAAGTCAAACCTATATATTATATATCAATTCATATCCTATGTCTAGTTTGCATCTTTATGTAAGCCCTAGTTAGTCTTCGGACTGTAAAAATCGAGTCTTAGGACTATAAAAGTTCATCCCCATCTAGCCTGCTTGCTCACCCGTAAGTTCAAAGTCTAGTTGTCTAGCCTGCTTGCGCCCCTGTAAGTTCAAGATCTAGCATTTCTTAAGTCCATAGACAATTTTTGAATCTAGCCTGCTTAGTTTAATGTAAGTTTCGAAGTCTAGTTGTTTAGCCTGCTTGCTCAACCGTAAGTTCAAAGTCTAGTTGCCTAGCCTGCTTGCCTTAAGTTAAGAGTTTGGTCTCTGTTATTGTCCAGCTTTCCTTAATGTCTAGCCTACTTGCTCACCCGTAAGTTCAAAGTCTAGCATTCCATAAGTCCATAGGCAATTTTTGAGTCTAGCCTGCTTAGTCTAATGTAAGTTCCGAAGTCAAGTTATCTAGCCTGATTGCTCACCCGTAAATTCAATGTCTAGGTGCCTAGCCTGCTTGCTCACCCGTAAGTTCAAAGTCTAGGTGCCTAGCCTGCTTGCCTTAAGTTAAGAGTCTAGTCTCCCTTATTGTCAAACCTTCCTTAAAGTCTAGCCTGCTTGCTCATCCGTAAGTTCAAAGTCTAGTCTCTCCTAAACCCAATCGTAGAGTCCAGTTTGCTTGCATAGTCCAGTCCAGCCCAGTCCAATCCATGCCTGCATTTGCATATAGTTAGGCCCATGTCTCCATCATGGTCAAGCCCATACTAGTCCAAAATCCATAACCATTTCTAGTCCTCCATTTCAAATGCATTTCCCATTTCCATTTCCATTTTTCATTTCTTCATTTCTCATCTCCCATTACCACTTCCATTTCCCATTTCTCATCTCGAAAACTTCATTTCTAAAAATTTACGAGGTCCATTCTATTTCTGTTCAGGACAGATCATGAGATTATAACTTGGGAACGTCCAACAGCGAGGCAACAAGGTCGACCTACTCCCAGACTCGTCAAGCGCATCCTCACCTTTTCAGTCGAATCCTCCGACTCTTCTGAATCGTTACCTGAAACGGGGGATACTAATGAACAACTTAGTGCCATTATGGTTCAACTCACACTGATGAACTCTCGTCTTGAGGAACAAGACAAAGAGATCAAGGCACTAAGGGAGAAGCTCACTGAGGAAGATGGGCAAGGCGACACTCCACCACCGATCAAAACCAACACAAAACTGAGGTTTGAAAAACTCGAGCAATTGATCCAGTCAATTCCTGCACTCGAGAGTCAGGCTCATGGCCATGACATTATTGATCCTGAACTAAGGGAGAAACTCCCTAAAAAGGTAACATTGGGTGACCTTCCAAAATTCAAGGGGGTCGAAGACCCAGATGACCACTTGAGAGCGTTTCCCATCTCTATGGCTCTCAAGGGCATGAGCAAGGACCTGTTTGCTTATGTCTTTCCTTTAAACTTAGATGCACATCCATCCAAGTGGTTCAGGTCACTGAATAAGGCCAAGCTGAATGACTGGGACTACATCAGAGAAGAGTTCCATAAACAATACATCTACCATACTCAGCTTCCCATTGACCTTCGTGAGTTGGAGTTAAATAAACAAAACTCCAACGAAGACTTCGTCACCTTCCTTAACAGATGGAAGGATAAAGCTGCACAAATGATTAACAGGCCATCTCAGGAGGATCAAGTCCGACTTGTGATCCGCAACCTACAGCCGAAGTATGGGGATTATATCGAGTTCCAACCTATAGAGTCTTTCACGAAGCTCTATAAAGTAGGCCTGCTGATTTAAGAAGAAATATAGGCCAACAAGAACAAGGGTTTCAACAACAACAATAATTCTTTCAAGGAGAGTAAAAATGGCCCTTCTAGCTCCAAAAGTAATGAGGTCAATGCCATAGCTGCTGAAAAGAGAGGCTATCAAAAGTCTCAAAGAACATTCACACCTTTAGGCATACACCTTTAGGCATGTCCTTAGAAGAAGCCTTCACTAGACTTCATGCAAAAGGGGCACTTCAGCCTATTGGCCCTACTCCAGATCCTGCTCCCGAGAATAGATCCAGTAGGTGGGATCCTAATGCTTACTGCAAGTACCACAAAGGGAATGGACGCCCAACATCTGTGTGTTGGACCTTAAAGAATCACCCGTAGGATATGGTTGAAGACGGTAGATTGCCAATTTCGCCTGCAGCAAAAGTCAGCAACAGCAGCAACCCCTTGGGTAGCACCTAAACAACGCCGGGGCTTAGTCATTTAACGCTAGTTTTCTAGGTTGCATCGGAGCGTCCCTCCCCTAGCTCCTTCATTTCTCTTCTTGTCGAGTCTATGTTATTTAGGTTTTTATTTCTAATAAGCCTTGTTCTATTTATTTCTGGTTAATAAAATAATTGCATTTTGATTTTCATTTTCATTGGCCTTCCATCATTTTATTTATGCTTCTAATTCAATGATGAAACTCAAATCACCTAATGAACTTGAAAGATCTGAAATAAAAAAAAAAAAAAAAGGAGGACATACATTGGATCAGGAGTTATTCCCCTCTCCCTGCCATTGCCTTTCATAAGCCATCCTCATACAACCAAGGAAAAACAAAAATCCTTTAAACCATCATTAGCCAAACAATCCCTTCAATTCAAAGCTCCACAGAAACCCTTCAAGCCTTCCAACACCCTAAACCAAACTTGTGTGCAAGCCTTACTACATCAAAACATATCAATGCCAGGTAAAAACAAAGAGTGAAAAAAATTCAAAGTGCAAAAAAAATGAAAAAAAGCAAAAGAAAACGCACAAGACAAAAAGAAAAAAAATGCAAAAAAGAAAAAGCCAAAGGCAAAATAAAAAGTCAAGCTAGGGGGCTTGCACACAAGTCCCATCCCTCATTCAAATCCCTTCGATCCATCATACCTTAACCCATATAATCCAAATCCACAATCCTTACCTTATCATGACCAATTCAACCTTCATCTAAACCTCAAGCCTTCAACCTTTCATCAACCCTAACTCCTTTTTCAAGGTATGTCTAGGCCCGCTAGGTTAAAAACCCGAAAGGGCGGCCTAGGCAAAAGTTAGGGAACAAAAAAAATATAACAAAAAAAAAAAAATCAGATCCAGAACTACGAATGGTCTGATTCCGCAAGGATACGTAGGAATCCTCATCCCGAGGTCCGACCGCTTCAATAAAATAAAAATTAGTCATGGTCTAATGATTTGACTTTATAGAATTTAGGAGCATACTCTTTCTAGATCCCGACATAGACTCGAGTCTGCACCTAGCCTCGTTAAAGTCTTTTCCCACCTATATTTATTAAAGTCACAAATTTAAACCTTTTTATTTTCAATCCAAGCTCTCCTTGTCCCTGAAAGACTCTCCGATAATTCCATGATTTCTGGCGATATCTGACTTTGCCTATATCAACTTCCCAAAGAAGAATCCCCAATAAACAATCCCCAGTGACAACTTTCAATGTTCAAGGCAGATCAACTACATTTCAATATCAGATCAAGTACATTTCGATTAAGGCTCATGCCTAATTCAAGGCAAGCTCACCCAAAGTGGGGGCTTCTTATGTGTGGTGGTTCCTCCAATTCAAATCAAACTCCTGAAGAGTTGTAATCCGCAGACCTCGTTTACGAACCCCGTTTATTTACTAAAAATGATTTTTGAAAATCATTCTATCTATTTCTGATCATTCTATCATTCTACATATCCACATCTTCTAGCCTTGTAAAATCCTGACCTTGCATTGCAGCCTTGCAAAACCCTGACCTTGCATTGCAGCCTTGCAAAACCCTGACCTTGCATTTCATGCATTCTAGTCTTGCATAACCCTGACCTTGCATGACGTGTCATCCCTTAGCTTTGCATAACCTTAATCCTTGCATAGCGTCTTGTGCATCCTTAGAGAGTCTAAGTTTGCATTATTGCATCACTATGTGCTTATGTGAGTTCTTTGCACCTATCTGTTAACATCTTCTTCTGCAGGTAATCAGATTGCTTGTAGTTATTATCCTGCATACTAACTTTCTTTTGCAGAGGCTGGCGGTTATAGATCAGTTCTAAACTGCAGAACGTTTAGAATTGTTCTCCTTCCCGACACCATATAATTTGACTTTCGGCTTCCTGAACCTCAGTCAAAGTGGGGGCTTCTGTAGACACATAATCGTGTCTCCCCATTTAAGGATCCGATGATGAAACATATCGTGGTCTTAATTGGTCCGACCCAAGGGCAGAGCAGTCTGAAAAGCCATTCAAAACCATTTCGAAAAGTGTTAAAGTCCTATTTTAAAGCCCAATTAATTATTCATGATAATTAATTGAATTTAAGCCCAATTCTTTGAAAATCCCAATTAATTGATTTATTTTAATAAATAAATATTTTTAAAATATATTTTTTATCAGTCAATATCAGTTTTTATCCCGTAAAATCACATATCCGTAATTAAAGGATAAAAGAAATCTTTTAAAATGCGTTTTAAATAAAGCATGCAAAGGCATGGCAGGAGCTAGGCTGGTGCGCCTAGTGCACCAACGTGCGCCTGGCGCAGGGTCTTGCTCCTGGAGCATGTCTTTGCGTCAGGCGCAGCTCTATCCAACTGTGTCAGGTGCACTAATCTGCACTTGACACGTGGATTTCTGACTCATTTAGAGTCCTGCGTCAAGCGCGGTTCTCTGCTTGAGACGCGGATTTTCTTTCTTATCTTTTTTTCAAAGCGCGTACCACGTGTACGCTTTTTACAGGTCATGCCACGTCATACGCTTGCCACGTCAGCTGCGTCTGGCGCAGCCAGCGCGTGAGGCGCAATGCTGTTTTCCCTATAAATAGGCCTGATTTCCGTACAGATTTCAAAACGGATTTCTCACATAACACTCGACGAATACTTTACGAATCTCTCTACAAACTACAAAACTTCCCTACAAAACTCATACCTTTCAAACACAAATACATTCAATCTGCATACATTCAGATTTTTAGGCTTCACGATTGCACTGTCTAATTTCGAATAGAATTCTAACTAAATGGCCAAAATGAAGAAATTTTTAAAACCCAATTCATCTAATTAATCATACTTCTATATGATATCAGGAACAATCAATAAAACTCCAAGCAACTAAATAAACCAGAAAATCAAGAGCTAAATACGTCCATGCCTCATGCCACCTAGAGAGAGAGAAATAAACATGCCCGACATTATAGCTTAAAATTAATTGTTTCCTCATTTACATTGGATCATCAATCGAAAAGATTCATACATTTTATATTATCAAAAAAAAATTAAAAATCCAAGCTTCGGTTGAACAATAATTTCCAACATATCACAATTCATAACATAGTAAACTTGAACTTCCAACAGAAGCCGCAAATTTCAGGCATAACACAAATACCTTCTCAAGAAAGGTTAAAAAACTCGAAATTAACCATGAATTTTAGGTCAAACTAACAAAAATTAGGCCAAAAAAAAAAGCAGAACCGCGAGATTTCACCTGAAAAAGGCGATTTTTGAGAATTACGATCCAGTCTGAAGGCTATTCTCAATGCGCTGTGACGCAAGACTAAGATTAAAAATGACTACCCAAAAATCTCCAACTAAAAAAAAATATTAAAATTTTCATCAAATTAACTAGGTAGGCAATAAAATCAATCGAAAAACAAAGTTAACCCAGAACATGAATTTGATGATTAGGGTTTTTTATCCTTACCATGGAGATCGGCGCACGGCGAAAAGCCACTGGACAACACAGCAGCATTGCGCACAAGGAAAGAAGATGAGATTAGGGGAACACAACAGCATTGCGCACATGAATTTGTTGATTAGGGTTTTTCCCTTATCAAAGCGGCGGTAGAACAGGAGCACCGCCAGCAGCACATGACAGCGAGCACAACTTCGTCGGAGTACCAGTAGAGATACGAAGAGAAAGAGGGTCGGGTATTGGGGTAAGACCTGAGAGGGGGAGAATCGAGGAGAGAGAGAAGAGAGTTAGGGTTTTGGTAAAAGTTTCCGGTTGAGTGAGATGGGTTTTGGGTAGAAATCCGTGGTTCGACATGAGAGGAGAGAGGGAGATATGAGGGGAAGCAAGAGAGAAGATGGGAGAAGAGAGAGAGAGAGAGAAAAGGGGAGGGAGACATGGGATAATGGTTACCTAGAATCTAGGCATAACTTACTCAACAGACATAATTGACCGTTGTAATGCTTCATCCTAAGTCTACTTTCTTTTAATAATTAGATCCTTTAACTTATTAGTTAAGCGCCAGTTCGTCTGTTCCTTACAAAGGACCAAACGCTCATTCTCATTCTAAATTGTCATAGTTCCTTACCATTCTTACTCGTTCCTTTACAATGGAACTAGAAACAAAAAGCCTTGCTTTAGTCTTCTTGCTCCAATGCTACACCAGTACCAAATCTTGAAACATCTTTACTTAGTCTTCAAAATCCGAACTTGATTTCTTCCTTGACTTAGTATTCTCTTTGTTCCTTTCATTGATACCTTGAAATTCATTCACCTAAACAACTTGTTAGTCCAATACTTAGTTTGCATCTTTGTTCCTTTGTCATCATCAAAACTTGGGTTCAACAATTTCCCCCTTTTTGATGATGACAACAAAGTTACAAACAAAGAAAACAATAAATAACATAAGAGAATGAAAAAAAAATAATTTATATAATTTAATTAAGGCAGATTAAGGATTTAAAAATTTATGGTTTTCATGGTTTTTCATTTTCATTTTTTCAACTTTAGTTTGTTCCTTATCTTTTCCCCCTTTGTCATCGTCAAAAAGATCAAACGCTTGGTGATTTTGGTAAGACTGGTATTTACAAGACCTTGAGACCATTAACAAGCACCAAAAAATTGGTTAAGTTAGGAATTTCAAAGGTTAGACTTGCTTTAGCACCAATCACATAATACTAGCCATTCCAAGTAAGAAATTATGCACTTAAATCACAAACGAAGACAAATATAGCAAAAGTCATCTATTTATAGCACTCGTTCCAGTAAAGTACAAAAGATAAAAAGAAGAAAAGAAACAAAAGCTAAGAATTTTTGTGCCTTTAAGAAAAACAATAATTAGACATTAAGAAGGGAAGGGGTATGATGTTCCTCGACTACTTCTTCCTCAATCACTTCTTCCAACTTCTTCATCACCTCTCCATGTTGCCCATCAAGTTGCTGCTTCAAACTGTTAATGGCTTGGGCCATCATCTCCATGTTCTTTTGTTGTTCAATCACAGTATCACTAAGGACTTTCATTAAACTCATCATTTTATCAGTTTTAGCATCTAAAGTCCAGTGAAGATGATTGTACAACCTAATCATATGTTGAGCAGGGAGACACACTTCATTAACCTAACCAAACTCATCCGAAGGAACTTGTTCCTTTCCCTTAGAACCAGAGGCAGAGGATGGTTTAGGTGGAGGAACTGGGGTGTTTTCTTGTGATGGACCTGCTGTTCCTGTGAGAGAAACAAAAGGTGAGGTGGTGGTGTAAATGGAAGGAAGAAAAGGTGGTTGTGGTGGAAGGTCAGTGGATGTAGAGGATAAAGGGTTTGGTTCTTTCATCTCAACCTTCAACTGTTCAAAACTAGAAGGAACAGAGAAGGATGAGGGAGAGATGGAAGGGATGGTTGTGAGGGTTACTGGTATTTTTGGTGAGAGTAGAGGAGTTGGTTCCTTAGGTGAGTGGTGATCTTGTTCCTCTGCATCAGATTGGACTAAAGGAGAGTCCATATTTGAAGGAACAGGGACAGTTTTAGCAATTTTCAACCTAGTGCTTTGTCTAACTCTTTTAGGAACAGGAGGGGAAGGCTTTTTGGCAACAGTCTTGCGCCTCTTTGATTTATGTTCCTTTGGTTCGGTAGGGGCAGGAACTTGTTCCTCCAGTATGACTTCCACTGGTTCCTCTTCCACTGCCTTAGGCAGTTTTCTCATGTGAGAGGAACTAGTAGCATTCCTCCCTTGAGTTAACACTCCATCTTAGACAGAGAGGTCCAAACTATACAAAGTCTTTTCATTTAGAATATTACCTTGTTTTATACCCAAGGTAGGCCAACCAGTAGTCTTCACTTTAAAGTGAGAAAGAAGAGAGGTGATCAATGCACCATAGCCAACAACACAATGATTTTCAATGCAATGAGTTAGATGTTGGATAAAGAGAGAAGGGAATTTTATTTGAATGTGGTGGTCAAGGCAAAACATATAACACATATCCAAGAGACCCACCTCATTCCTCTTTTCAGTTCGAGGAATAAGTGCTCTCCAAACAAGATTAAACAGAATTTTGTGGACAGGAGAAAGAAGATTGTGATTTATTTTGTTTTGGCCAGCAGTTCTCCCAAAGGATTCAACAATTTCATCTTGGGAGAAATTGGGAAAGGCGACAGTTCCTTTCCTCTTAAAATACAGATCAGTTCCTTTGCAAGGAACTTCCCATATTTTTGCTAAAGTTTCTTGGGAAAATTTTATTTTCTTCCCCCTAACTTCAGTAGTACATACTCCATCAGTGTTGATGAAGTTTGCACAAAATTCATCCATAGCTAAAGGAACTAAGGCATTATTATTAACAGCTGGTTTCAAATAGGTATTCCCTACCCTGTTCCTTTAGTATGTCGGTTAATTTATTGAATCTAACTTTCTTGGCCCACTCCAAATCGGCACAAAATCCTAAAACATACATTGAATCACTTCGCTCCCCTCTTTTCTTGGAGGAAGAAACAACAGTTCCTTTAGAAGGAACAGGTGTCACTTCTTCTTCCCCCTCAACTAGTTCCGGGGTTTCTTCTTCATCATCTTCCCCAATTATTTTTCTTCTTCTCACATTTCTCCTAGGTGACTCCAATTTTTGCTCTTCTACCGCCATTGTTGTTTCTTGAGAACTTTCGGCTTCTAGGGTTTTGGATGGAGAAGAGGGGTTTTCCATTTGAGAGGTTTTGGGAGTCTTTGCTTTTGAAAAAGGTGAATTGAGAGAGGTTTTTGCCATTTGGTGAAAAGAATTTGGGGTTTTATGTCGTGCGAAGAGGTGTAAAGGAGATGAATAATAGTGAAGTTGAAGCGTTTAAGGAACACAGTTTGGAATGGAAGAAGGAAGAAGATGCATGTAACAGTAAATGAAGAGTTACACGCGTAAAAATTAAAAGGATAAAAACAAAAATAAAAGATAAAAATAAAAGAAAAGATAAAAAGGAAATCATGACTTGATTAAATCTGATTCCTATATTTTTGGGATTTTTGGATTTTTGATTTTTATGGACTTTTTAAAATAAATTCTAAGGAGCTTGTGCTATAGGAACAACTTATGCTTAATGTCAAAATTCTTCATATCATGCATGTTTCTTTAACTTAGGAACAATAAGGGGAGTATTATGTGACATTTGTGAGTAGCTTTATTCCTATGAACCCATGTAAATGTTTTTAACATCTTAATTTGCAATGATCTTAGAAAATTAATCACAGTCACTTAATATCACGTAGAGTAAGACAAATCAATTCAGACATGGGGAATTGGAATAGGAACTATTACTTAAGTTTTATTAAACCTAACTCAAGCCTTAGTTTTTCATATCTATCTCTTTGTAGAGGCTTAGTTAGTATATCAGCAATCTGATTTTCAGTTTGACAAAACTCAAGTTTAATCAAACCTTTTTCCACATTTTCTTTTAGAAAGTGATGTCTGATATGTATATGCTTAACTCTTGAATGATGCACTGGATCTTTTGAAATACTAATGGCACTAGTATTATCACAATAAATAGGAACACAATTAAAGATTATTCCATAGTCACAAAGTTGTTGTTTTATCCAAAGCATTTGAGAGCAACATACGGCAGCAGCTACATATTCTCGGCAAAGAAGGATAAAGCAACTGTGTTTTGTTTCTTGGTGCTCTAAGAAACTAAACTATGGCTAAGAAATTGAACCATACCTGAGGTACTTTTCCTATTTACAAGATCTCCAGCATAGTCAGCATCAGCATATCCTCTTAACTCAAATGTATCACTTCTTGGATAGAAAAGTCCAAGATCATCTGTTCCTTTAAGATATCTAAGAATTCTCTTCACGGCAGTTAGATGAGACTCCTTGGGATTTGCTTGAAATCTAGCACACAAACCAACACTAAAAGCTATGTCTGGACTACTAGCAGTTAGATACAAAAGTGAACCAATCATGCCTCTATATTATGTTTGATCGACACTTGTTCCTATGGAATCTTCATCTAATCTAGTTGAAGTTCACATAGGAGTGTGATTTAAATTTGAATTTTTGAGGCCATATTTCTTTAACAGTTCATTTATGTATTTTTGTTGGTGAATAATTATTCCTTTTTCAGTTTGCTTAATTTGTAACCCAAGAAAGAAATTTAACTCACCCATCATAGTCATCTCAAATTCATTACTCATAAGATTTGAGAATTCTTTGCACAATGATTCATTAGTTGCTCTGAAAATAACGTCATCAACATATATTTGAACAAGTAGTATGTCAGTTCCTTTCGATTTTAGAAACAAAGTTTTATCCACCTTTCCTCTTTTAAAGTTGTTTTCTAAAAGGAACTTCGATAATCTCTCATACCATGACCTAGGCGCTTGCTTCAACCCATAAAGAGCCTTGTCAAGCTTGTAGACATGGTTTGGGAGATCATTGGTTTCAAATCTAGGGGGTTGTTCAACATATACATCTTTATTTAAATAGCCATTTAGAAATGCACACTTAACATCCATTTGATACAATTAAAATCCCATATAGGCAGCAAATGCAATTAGTATTCTAATGGCTTCAAGTCTAGCAACAGGAGCAAAGGTTTCTTCATAGTCAATTCCTTCTTGTTGATTATAACCTTTTATTACAAGTCTAGCTTTGTTCCTTACAATTGTTCCATACTCATCTAGTTTATTTCTAAACACCCATTTTAAGCCAATCACCTTTTATTGTTTAGAAGAGGGAACTAGATGCCATACCTTGTTTCTTTCAAACTCATTTAATTCAGCTTGCATAGCAGTAATCCAATCAGAATCAGTTAGGGCTTCTTCATGATTTCTTGGTTCTATCATTGATAAGAACGCATAAAATGCACAAAAATTTCTTAACTGAGATCTAGTCTGCGTACCTTTGGATATGTCACTTATTATGAGTTCCACTGGATGTGATTTTTAATGTCTCCAAGGTTTTGGTTGAAACTCCCTTATAGGAACAGGTTGTTCCTCTTGATTTTCATGAGAGGATGAGGAGCTTTGTTCATTTGTTCCTCTTTCAGCAATTGTTGAATCAGTTCCTTCAACATTTTCGTTCTTAGTAGGAACAGAATCAACTCCATCATCTTGAGGAATAGGAACATCATTGTTATGAATGTTTTCATCTCCTTCGTTCCTTTCCTCTTTTATTTCTTCTTCCTCAATTGAATCTACATTTTTCTCATTTGGTCGTACCAAGCCAATCTCAAAGTCATCAACCTGTTTGCTTGATTAAAGTTGTCGGATTCATCAAAGATTATGTGGATACTTTCTTCAACACACATAGTTCTTTTATTGTAAACTCTATAAGCCTTACTATGGGATGAATATCCTAAGAATATTGCTTCATCAATCCTAGCATCAAATTTTCCAAGATTACCTTTCCCATTGTTATGAACAAAACATTTGCAACCAAATATTCTGAAATGAGTAATATTGGGTTTCTTTCCAAAATAAAGCTCATAAGGAGTTTTGTTAATGATAGGTCTCATCATGGCATGATTTATTATGTGACAAGCAGTATTAACAGCCTCAGCCCAAAAGTTCCTTGGAAGTTCACTAGCAATTAGCATGGTCCTAGTCATTTCTTCCAAAGTTATATTTTCCTTTCTACAACCCCATTTTTGTTGTGGTGTCCTAGGGGCAGAAAAATTATGATCTAGCCCATGGTTTCTGCTTAAGTCATCAAATTTATAATTTTCAAACTCTTTACCATGATCGGATCTAATATGCATCAATTTGTGACCACTCAAATGTTGAACTCTTTTAGCAAAGACAAGGAACTCATCATAAGTCTCATCCTTACTAGAGAGAAAGATAACCCAAGTGTACCTAGAGTAGTAATCAACAATAACTAACACATACCTCTTTCCACTTCTACTTTGAATTTTCATAGGGCCACACAAATCCATATGAATTAATTCTAAAGTTTTTGTGGTGCTCACAACAGTTTTAGATTTGAAAGAGGATCTAATATGCTTTCCTTTGGCACATGCATCAGAAACTTGATCAATATGAAATTTTATAGATGGTAATCCCAAAACAAGATCTTTTGATCGAAGTTTGTCAAATAATGAAAAGATAGCATGTCCTAGATGCTTATGCCATAAGAGTGGATCATCTTCAATAACACTAAGGCATGTCAAATTGTTTTTAGGAACAAGATCAAGATCCACAATATATGTGTTCCCTTTCCTTGTTCCTTCCAAGATGACATTCTTAGAGTTAATGTTAACGATCAAGCATTTTTCACTATTAAATTCAACAACATTTCCCTTGTCACAGAATTGGGAAATACTTAATAGATTGTGCTTTAAACCTTCAACTAAAAATACATTATCAATGGAGTGTGATAGTGACTTACCAACCTTACCCATGGCAACTATGTTACCTTTCTTATTGTCACCAAAGGTCACACTTCCACCTTCATAGATTGAGAGTGGGAGAAACTTAGATTTGTCTCCTATCATATTCTTAGAACAACCACTATCAAGATACCAAGTGTTGTTCCCCCTCACTCCAACCTGCAAAAATCAACTAGTTGTTAGTTGTAGGAACCCCTTGTTTCGTGGGTTCCTGTTCTTGACTAGCATTTGATTTGGCAACCCATTTCATGTTACTCATCTTCACATTTTTGCCAATCATTCCAGTTCTTAGTTGACATTGATTTATGTAATGACCTATCTTTCCACAATACATGCAAATTTTATCACTAGGTAGGTCAACATATTTCTTATGCTTGTTCCTCTTCTTGTAGTTTTCAAAACCAAGACCTTCTTTTCTTTTAGTCTGTGGTCTCTCAATCCATTTAGGAACAGCCATCACTTTGCCTCTGTTCCTTGCAACAACCAGTTCCTTCTTGAGATTACAGATATGTTCCTTTAAAACATTTTTCTCTTTATTCAAATTTTCGATCTCAGATCTGTAACCTTTTAAAGGAGTTGATCTAATATCAAAGGAACTTAGAACAGGGACAAATTCCTTTAAGTGTGAAATTTCTAAATTGATTAGATAATTTTCATTCTTCACATTCTCATATGATTCCTTGATTTTTAAATTCTTATCAAATAAATCAAAGAACCTAGTTTCAACATCCGTTCTCATTTTCTTAAGCCAATCTATATGTTCTTTACAAACTTTAACAGCTTGTTCAGTTTGCTCACGTTTTTCACATTCATCTCTACATTCAAGAATTGCATCATAAAGAAGATCATAAATTTCAGGCCTAATTTTGCCATCTAAGTCTGATTCAAGTCCATGTTGGCTTACCTCAACATTTTTTTCATCTTCTTTTTCGTCAGTGTTTGCCATGAGGCAAAGATTTGCAGTTTCTTCAGTTTGTTGTTCTTCTTCCTCTTCAGTCTCTGAATCTCCCCAAGCTGCTATCATAGCCTTTCGAACGGTCGCTTTAGAGAAAGGTGTTTTAGGTTCCTTGTTCCTTTCAGCGAAGCGTTCCTTGTTCCTTTCTTTGGTCTTAACATTTTCCCAAAGTGGACATTCCTTGATGAAGTGACTTGTACTACCACATTTATAACAAGCAGCTTTGTTAGAAAACCTTTTAGTTTTACCTTTGAAGTTCCCATTCTTCATGTTCCTATACATCTTTTGAAATTTTCGGACCATGAGTGTTGCTTCCTTTTCTTCTGAGTCAGAGTCATCTTCATCATCTGCTTTGAGGGCAATAAATTTTGACTTAGAGCTTTCACCATACTCAGTATCAAGGTGAAGCTCATGAGTCATAAGTGATCCAACAAGTTGTTCCAAGTTGAACTTAGTGAAGTCTTTTGTTTCTTGTAGAGCAGTGACCTTAGACATCCATCTATCCTTAGGAAGACTCTTAAGAACTTTTCGAACCTGTTCCTCTGATGAAATAAACTTACCAAGAGAAGCTAACTCATTAATAATGTTTGTAAAATGAGTAAACATCTCTTGTATGCTTTCCTTAGTCTTCTTGGAGAACAGTTCATATTGATTCATTAGTAAATCAATTTTAGATCTCTTGACTTCATTAGTTCCTTCATGGGTTAATTCTAGTAAATCCCATATTTGCTTTGCGGATTTGCATCCCATGATCCTATTGTGTTCATGGGGTCCAAGTCCACAATGCAACAATTTAACAGCCATTGCATTTACTTCCATTTTTTCGAAATCAGCTTTGTCATATTTAGAGAAGGGTTTTGGAATTACCTCATTTTTGTCATTAGTAGTTGTGACCTCAAAATCACCAACTTCAATGACTCTCCATACTTGGTAGACTTCGGCCTTGATGAATATCTCCATTCTGTTCTTCCAGTAGGAATAGAACTTCCCATTGAACATGGGAGGCCTTTGCGTAGAGTAACCTTCCTCAAGTTTCTCGGTGGTATTCATTGTTCCTTGGATCTTTTTCTCAATAGGGTTTCCTATCTTTTGTGAGTTTTTGCTCTGATACCAATTGTTATTTCACTAGGAACAATACAATAGGGGGGTTAATGTATGTGTAAACGTAACTTTTTGCGGAATTTTAAACTTAAACAAAGAAACAAGCTAAAGGAACACAAGGGATTTTTACGAGGAAAAACTTCTTGGGCCCAACAAGAAGATACAACCTCGACCACTAGGGATTTTAAACTCAACTCTTTCACTAATTAGGCCAAACAACTTTGTTACAACCTAATTCTACTCACGGGCCACACCTTAAGTTCCTAAACTCAAGTTCCTGAACAACTATTCCCTTAACAGCTGTTCCTCTCAACTTCACTTGAAGTTTTCTCACTTTAACTCGCTTCACTCAAAGCTTCTCTCTTACAGAACTTCACTCAAAGTCCCCTTACCCCAAAAACCAAAATACAATAGATCAAATAAACTTAGTGGAATTAGAGTAAGAAAGCAAAGAACAAATTGTTTTTATGAGAGAATGAAGGCACTGACACTTTACTTAGTTAAACTCACTAATTCACTTGGTCAGACACACTTGAAACTTAATTAGACATTAGTATTTATAGTGGTAATAACTTAGAACGTGGGATTAAAACATGTGTTAGTGGTAAAACCATTATCCCATGATGTTCCTTACCCGGAGGAACACGTTCCTCATTCAATCCATGATCTCCGCGATCACTGTTAAACGTGGGAGATAATTGTGTTACTGCTCCCTTAATTTTAGCAACCACTCAAAGCATTAATTCGAAAATATGATTTAATTAAAAAGCATTTTAATTATTAAAATCGAAATAAAATCCTTTTACCAAAAATATTATCTTTAAAATATTTCCATAAAAACCGAAAAGGACATTTATTATCTTTATAAAAATAAAATCTTTTCCTTAAAAAGATTTTCCTTAAAATCACATTTTTCCTTAAATAAAACGGTTACCTAGAATCTAGGCATAATTTACTCACTAGACATAATTAACCGTTGTAATGCTTCATCCTAAATCTAGTTCCTTTTAATAATTAGTTGCTTTAACTTATTAGTTAAGCGCCAGTTCGTTTGTTCCTTACAAAGGAACAAACGCTCATTCTCATTCTAAATTGCCATAGTTCCTTACCATTCTTACTCGTTCCTTTACAATGGAACTAGAAACAAAAAGCATCGCTTTAGTCTTCTTGCTGCAATGCTACACCAGTACCAAATCTTGAAATATTTTTACTTAGTCTTCAAAATCCCAACTTGATTTCTTCCTTGACTTAGTATTCTCTTTGTTCCTTTCATTAATACCTTGAAATTCATTCACTTAAACATCTTGTTAGTCCAATACTTAGTTTGCATCTTTGTTCCTTTGTCATCATCAAAACTAGGGTTCAACAGATAATTTGTCCCTATGATTTTCCTATATCCAATTAGGTTTATGATTCTTCCTAAAAAGAATTATTGGCGACTTCTTTCAATACAAAACAATTTTCAATAAAACCTTAGGCGACAAGCTATGCAATCTGAGATTGATGCTTTATAGAAAAATGGTACTTGGACTATGGAGAAGCTTCCTCATGGGAAGAAAGCTCTCGGGAGCAAATGAATTTACAAAATCAAGTATCATTCTGATGGTACTATTGAGCGCTTAAAAGCATGCTTAGTTGTCTTTGGTCATCATCAAGTGGAGGGACTCGATTATAATGAAACTTTCGCTTCTGTGGCTAAGATGGTGATGGTTCGGGTTTTCTTAGCTATTACTGCTTCCAAGAACTGGGAGCTTCATCAGATGGATGTTCACAATGCCTTCTTGCACGGTGATCTTGATGATGAGGTATATATGAAACTTCCTCCTGGCTTTCATTCTGACATGGTTTGTCATTTGCGGAAGTCTTTGTATGGGCCTTAAACAGGCTCCTCGGTGCTGGTTTGCTAAACTTGTTACTGCTTGAAGGCATATGAGTTTCTTCAATCCTATTCTGATTACTCTCTCTTCACCTACAATAAAAGTGATGGGCAACTCAATGTCTTAGTCTACGTGGATGATTTGATTGTCCCTGGGAATGATCATTCTACTTTAGCTGCTTTTAAGGCATATTTGAGTACTTGCTTTCATATGAAGGACCTTGGAGTCCTCAAATATTTCCTTGGAATTGAAGTTTCCCGCAGCTCCTCTGGCTTGTTCCTTTGTCAGAGTAAGTACGCTCTTGACATTATTTCTCAGGCTGATCTCTTAGGCACGAAGCCAGCTTCTTTCCCGATTGAGCAGAATCATAATCTTGCTGGTGCTACTGGGCTTCTCCTATCTGACCCAGAACCCTATCGACGCCTTGTGGGTCGTCTGGTGTATCTAGCAGTCACTCGCCCAGATCTGGCATACTCGGTTCACTAACTATCTTAGTTCCTTCATGCACCGAGACAGGACCATTAGGATTCGGCTCTACGGGTTGTTCGGTATTTAAAAGGTAAGCCATGTCAGGTTATTCTTCTTCGCTCCAACAGTGCTCTCACCCTGCAGGGGTGGTGTGATTCAGACTGGGCAACTTGCCCTCTTACTTGAGTGATCTCTCACTGGTTGGCTTGTTTTTTTAGGGCACTCTCCTATTTCCTAGAAAATAAAAAAGTAACATATTGTTGCTAAGTCTTCTGCTGAAGCTAAATACTGTTCTATGGTTGCCATCACATGTGATCTCAAATGGTTGAACGTGTTGTTCTTATTGATTTTAAGTCTTCAACATCCTAAAGCTATACCTCTTTTCTGCAACAGTCAGTCTGCTCTTCGTATTGCCCAGAACCCTATTTTTCACGAGCGCACAAAGCATATCGAGGTTGATTATCACTTTATCCGCGATGCTATTCAGGATGGCCTTCTCTTTCCCTCTTATGTTCCTACTACAGTTCAGTTGGCCGATATTTTCACAAAGGCTTTGGGGAAGAAACAATTTGATTTTTTCTTATCCAAGTTGGGCATTTGTGACTTGCATGCGCCAACTTGAGGGGGGCTGTTAGGATTAAGCATATTCCTTTAGGATAATATCTTTCCTCTTAGCATGTTTTCCTATTATGTTTATCCTTCCTTATTCTTGTGATTATCTTTCCTCCTTGTAATTAGCAAATTATGGGTTTTTGTATAATGTTTAGGTTGTACATATACTTCTAAAGTCTAATGAATTGATTAACCTTTCCCATTAATTTGACAGTAAATGATTCGGGGCATTGTCCGGGTCAACAACTAGTTATTAACTAAAATTGAGTCAAGTGTAGAGTCCAATATTAGCAGTTGCCATATGAATATTAATTGTTTATGTTGCATGTTTCTAGTTTTATTATTTCGTAGTATCTTGCTAGGTTATTATTATTTTCTTAGCTTGTATGCACTCAACGCTGCTGATTAAGTACTTTTTGTTTGACTATGGATTATGATTTATTTATCTTACAATGACCCACATCTCTACTTTCATATTGTTGGGCGAGCAGGCAGTACTCATACAATGATCATACAGCTATTCTCAAGTTGGAGATCATGATGCATTTGAGGCGTGTCAAATGTGAATGATTTTTGTTGTTTAAACTATTTATTTTGGTTGTGTGGTTTTGATCATGAATTGGTTTTAAATTATGGTTTGATGTACTTTAATATTTGTTTTTCGTTGCAATATTATGAATAAGTCTAAACATTTTCACACGTGGCGGCTATGTCTTAATAATTCTCTATTGTTTGTATAAAAACATATTTTAAAGAAAGAGAATTATTAGGGTGTTGTAATAAGAGGAAGCGAAACTTTAATACACTTCCTTTATGATACTCAAATAAGAATTAGACGTCATGTGAATTAGGGCTCGCAATCAGGTCGAGTTGGGTCAATTTCAGGTTGACCTGATTTATATTTCAGGTCACTTACCCCTAATCCAAACCCGAGATTCTAATTTCAGGTCGAAAATCATAACCCAAACCCGACCTTACCGATTTCGGGTTGACCCGAAACCAACCCAAAATAACCTGAGATGAAATTCAATTATACACGCTAAGTTATGAAAGTATGGGTTAATGACCTAAAAGGCTAAAATGAAATTTAGGTGATCCCAGAAATTGGGCTGGCCCAATACAAATAAGAACAACAAAAGATAGGTTGTATAAGTTATGAAAGTCTGGGTTAATTTCAGGTTGACCCGACCTGAAAATAACTCGACTTCTAAATCAGGTTATTTGGGTTATTTTTAGGTTCAAAAAAGTAAACCCGAACCTAACGCTTTATATTTTCAGGTCGGGTTGGATCGACCCATTTTTTATTTCAGGTCGAAAATCTCAACCCAAACCCGGAATTTTCAGGTCAGGTTCGGGTTGGGACAACTTTTGCCAGCCCTAATGTGAATAGATTACAAGATTAGTTGCTGAAGTGTATTGCCAAAAATAGACATAAGAAGAACATTAGAAAAACATATATCTCTATTATATAAGGGAAGGGGGGAACTATGGTGTCCCCCTATAAATTTACTTAATTGTCCATTAGTAAATCAACTACAACCAAAAAAAGGAAAAAACAAAGTCAAACTCAAATATAGCATTAAAAAATTGACTTAAATGTTGAAGACAATCAAGTTATAATTGAGCCACTAAAAAAGAAACATTGACTACATTTATGCTGAAAAAAAGTAAAAAGGAATATTACACCAATCAAGTCTTACATTAAAACGGAAAGTTCAATCAATTGACAAAGTGAAATGATTTATTTAACACAAAAGACTATGTTAATACAACATAAGAAATCCTAAATAAATTCATTTGACATTCTTTTATTGTTCATCAAGTTTAATTTTAAAGACCTAAAAAATAGAATAAGTAAAAAAAAAAAAAAAAAAGAAGAGTTAAGTGATAGAGGCTTAACCTACAAAATTTAGCCAAAAAAAGATGTCTAATATTCAAATTTTTACACCTGTCTATGCCCAAAAAAGCTACAATTTATGTTTGAAAAAGTAAAAAAAAAAAAAAAGGAAATTTCTACATAGTGGCCTCCTATTTTTAATTTTTCTATTTGGTGGCAAGTCAAAAAAAGATTTATACAAAGTGACCTCCTACTTTAAGAAATTATACTCAGTGACCTTAATCCACTAAAAACTTAGCTAACCACCCAATTATAAGTGAATTACTAACCTACTCCTAAGTTAATTATCATAAAAAAAATGCTCTAAACCCTCGTATTTTTTTTATCACCCTAATTCCTCAACTTTCCCTGTCATTGTTCATCCCTCTATTCTTTCCTTCTTCTTTTTTCTATGCAAACTCTACAAAGTTGTATCAATATGAGGTTTGAATTGAGGTAAATTAGCTGCAGCTACAATCTGAATTTCAAATTCAGGTAAATTCACTACTGCTATCAGGGCCGTCTTAAACATTTCGGGGGCCCTGTTCTAATCTGTAAAATGGGGCCCCTAATACAAAAAATGTGCGATAATGAATTTTTTTATTTATTATGATTATATAAAAAAAATGGATCGTTATTGTAAAACTATGTGTGTAAGTGTAGCTGACACCAGCATTTTCATTTCATATTCCCATTTCATATTTGGCAAACGAAAAACAACAAACAAAAGTCAGAATATCTAACATTTTCACTAGGAAAAATTGCCATGAATAATCCCAACTTTTAACCAGTCTTCTCAAAATAATCCCAACTTTGGATTATTTCAGAATAATCCCAACTTTTAAGGGAACCTTCTCAAAATAAGTCGAACTATCTTTTTTCTTGCCTACATTAATCCATTTTAGGTCTATAATATATCGAAAATTAATTGTTCGGATTATTTTGAGAAGGTAATCCATAAAGTTGGGATTATTCTAAATTAATTGAAAGTTGGGATTATTTTGAGAAGAGTGGTGAAAGTTGGGATTATTCATGTCAATCTTTCCTTTTCACTACTCATCCATCAACACTTGATAAAAATAATTATCTTTAAAAATCTGATGACTATGGAAAAACTAAATGCATTTATAATACAAATTGGCGACCAATTCAGAAACTTGTTCAACTAATCATACAAGAAATTACACCATGCTTAATCAAACAGAAAAAAATACACACTAATGAACGACGAGAACAGAAAACTACATGCGAAGAGTGAAGTCTACCTCTAATTATGGAACAGTTTCAAACAAAAATCTGGGATTTTCTGCAAATTATCTGGTGATGCAATTGGAGTCTTGAAATTGCCCAGATTGGATTATGGAGAACTGGAGACTTGGAGAGTACTTTAGATGAATCAGATGGTATTTATATATGAATCTGAATTTTTTTCCAACTAAAATTCTGATTCGTATAATGGTTGTTTGAGAAATTATTGAGATTGGATGGATATACATAGAGGCTATAAAATATAGCCGTTTGACAGAGAAAAAATTGGTGATTTAATCTTTCCATTGACTGTAATTCTTGGCTTGATTGAGAGAGAAAGGGGAAAGATTGAAAGTGTTAAAAGGAAACTTTGGTAAAGCAAGAAATTAAACAGTTGCAGCATAATAGAATATAGAAAATCTAAACTTTTATGGAAATTTGCAATTAGAGGAGAAGAATATGGAGAATTGAGTTGAATTGAGTCATTATGGAAGGTTGAAAAATGGAAAAGCAAATCTGACGGGACTTGGGGGAGATGAAGTGTTTTTTACTTCTTTTTTTTTTGGGGGGCCCCTAAAATTTCGGGGCCCTGTGCAATTGGGCAGCTTGCACAGGCCCAAAACCGGCCCTGACTGCTATCAATCCGAGTTTCGAGTTCGAGTGAATTCACTGCTCTCTTTTTAACGTTTCACGCCATGTCTTGAACTTGTAATTTCGTGAATGATTACAATTTAATGATTGTTAAAGCCTAAGTTTTCAAGATCTCTTTTTTAATGTTTTCTGATTTTTTTTCCTTTTTTTTTAAATTTTTCGTGGGTCATCAGCTCTAGTGTGTATGGTGTAGTGGTGTACTGTAGATGAAAGAAAAAGGAAGAAGTTACACTTGCTTTATGGGTGATGGTTGGTTTCCTATTTGCATAGAAGTATATTTCTTATCTTCATGGTTGGAGCCTTGGAGGGGGCATTAAAAACAGGGACAAGCTTTGAGCATTATATGTATTGTTTTTGTATTTGTAATGTCAGAATTTGGTGGGTATGGTGGTCGTTTTATGAGGATAACTATAGGGAAGTGGTTTTATATTTTTACATATAAAACATGATTCGAAAAGTGAGCCTACATATTTTTTTATATTTAAATTAAAAGAAATTTAAATTTGTTAATAAAAGAAGGGATCCCATAAAAGAATGGGAATTTAATCGCTAGGGGAGGGTTTTTTTTTGTTTTATGATAATAACTTAAGGGTAGGTTAGTAATTCACTTTTAATTGAGTGGTTAGCTAGGTTTTAAGTGAATTAGGGTCACTAAATATAATAGCTTAAATAGAAGGTCACTTTGTATAAATCTTTTTTTGACTTGCCACCAAATAAAAAAAATGAAAGTAAGAGGTCACCACGTAGAATTTCCCAAAAAAAAATAGGCACGCACCGCTTGTATAATTTACTAGTTACATACATTACAAGATAGGGCATGACAGAGAGACCAAAGTTTACCTAATTAATAAACATATTATCATTAACGGATGCCATTATGAAGCAGTTGGCATATAAACATTCGAATTTTATCCAATGGTAGGGGTATTTGTGAATGTATATTTACAAATGATTGTGGCTCGAAACTTATCCGTTGTTATTTTAGACATAGCTTTAATTCAACTAGTTTTCTCTTACAGTTTCAGTTCAATTAATTTTCTCTCACAACTTCACTTTAATTCAGTTCAGTTTATCTCAACTCAAAAGAACAGGATTATAGATGACTTTCCATCCCAGTTTGACAACTTGGGCTATGTTTAGTTCACCTGAAATTTTCTGATCTGAACTTATCTGATCTGATCTGAACTTATTTTTTCTGATCTGATCTGATCTGAACTGATCTGATCTGATCTGATCTGAACTTATCTTTTAAAAAATATATTATTACTAATATTATTATTACTTTGTATTTCATTACTAGTATTACTATTACTATTACTATTATTTTATTACTATGCACAACTTTCAATAATAATAATAAGGGTAAATTGGCGCGAACAGCACCAACTATTAGTTTGGTGCACAAAACAGCACCAACTAAAGAAGGTGTGGTTGACAACACAAACTTCATAAGCTGGGTGCACGCAACAACATAAATGAAACTTTTGGCCTGAGATTCCTTTTACGCCGGCGAATCTTGGAATCTCTCCCACTGAATCAATTTCCCTTTTTTTTCCCTCCCTTTTTCTTCCCGAATCACGTGACCCTCTCATTTCCTTAAACTCCAAAAAAAAAAATACCCTTTCATCTTCATCATCTTCCTCTGGGAGAGTAGAACACGATGCTCCATTGTTGCTGGAAATCTGTAAGTTTTCGCACATTGCGCCTTTAATTATGCTGAAAATTATAAGTTGGTGGTAATAATTTTCGTATGAATAGTTAGGGTTTGTGATTGGTTTTTTGTTTAAATTCTCTGATTTAAGGATTAGGAGATTTGATTTTCATAATTTTGGTTTGTCTTTTTTGTTTGTTGATATTTCCTTTTTGCTATTGTTTGCTTTAATTGTTGTCTATTAGGCTATGGAAGACAGATTCAGCATTAAATTGATGCATGGAGGCAGTTTTATTGAAAATGGGACATATATGGGGGGTAATGTTCATTGTTGGGATAAAGTAGACCCAGATTATATGAGCTATTTTGATTTCATAGATATGTTGAAGGAATAAGGGGTAATGTACAATGCTGAGTGTGAGTTCTACTATTGTGAACCTGGAAGTAATATGAAGAGTAGGTTTGTCAAAACTGTTGGGGATTCAGAGATATTGGGGATGTGTGAGGTAGGTTTGAAGTTTGGGGAAGTTGATGTGTATGTGGTCCATCATGTTGATGTACCACAATTGATAGTAGAGCTTGAATATTCACAACCTAGTCAACCCATGTCATAAATCATAATTGGGCCCTCCTCACAACCCAATACTGAGCCTATATCACAACCCAACACTGAGGCCCCATCACAACCCAACACTGAGCCCATGTATGTGTTTACTAGTGAGCCCCCTTCACAACCTTACAATCAGCCCACATTTGTGTCACAACCCAACACTGCCCCCTAACAACCTTACCGAGCCTCCCCCATACCCCAACACTCAGCCCACATTTATGTTTAGTAGTGATCCCCCCTCACAACCCAACACTGAGCCCCCCTCACAGCCCCAACACTGAGCCTCCCCCAAACCCCAACACTAAGCCCACTCCTAGAAGAAAGATGGTTGCAACAAAAAAAGTAGGAACTCCTACTGTCATAACAGTTGCAGAAGTTAGGAAAAGCCCATCAAAGAGCCCATCAAAGATAGATGAAAGTGAGATGTCAAAAGCAGAATTGAGGAGAAGCCTAAGGAAACATCAAAAAACTGAAAGTACAAGAAGTCATAGAAAATTTAAAAACACTGAACTACCAATGACAAATGAGGAGAGTGTTTACTATGTTGATGACTATGTGGCCTTAGAAGATTGGATGGGATGCTATGATGATTATGAGTCAGAGGTAGACATAGATTTTGATGAAACTGAGCACATTGAAATGGAGTATGACATTAGCAACTGTGACTGGATTGAGAGTGAAACTGAGTTAGACTTGTCATCAGGTGAAGTGGATAGTAGTGTTGAAAATGATGACAGAGAAGATGAGGACTACTTTTAGGCTGAGAATTTGGGCACCTCAAGTGATGAGGAGTACTTAGAAAGTAGGAGAAAGGTTTTAGAGAGTAGGATAAAAGTGGCTGCAAGCGCAGGGGGCACAGAGTGTGTAGAGGGAACTTCTAACAGTGGCTGGGAGAGTGAGTATGAGAGTGATGATGATCTCATCCCACCTTCAGATGTTGATAGTGAAGATGATGCCTGTGCAGGGAAGAGAGGAAGAGCACCTACTGTAGACATGGACACAGATTTTAAGAGACTTGTTTGGAAAGTAGGTATGTCATTCCAAAGTCCACAAGCATTCAAGGATATGGTTCAAAGATATGCAGTATTGGCTGGTTATTGTGTAAGGTTTGTTAGAAGTGAGAATATGAAAAAAATTGAAGCAAGATGCAAAAAAGGTTGTGACTGGAAATTATATGCATCTTGGGATGGACCAAAGAAATTTTTTGCTGTCAAATCTTGTCAACCAATTCACACATGCAACAGGGCAGATTATGAGAGTATTCAATGCAAGTCTAGTTGGCTGGCAAAGGAATTCATGATACAGTTCAAGGACAACCCACAGTTTCCTGTGAAGCAGCTGCAAAGAGAGGTAATGTAGAAATTTAGTGTGAAATTAAGCAAATGGAGATGCTACAGGGTGAAATCAATGGCACACAAAATCATACATGGTGATTTAACTGATCATTACTCTAAACTTGCTTCATATCTGCAAGAGTTGAAGAACAAAGATGAGAACTTCATATTCAAGCTGCAAACAGTTGAAAGGGAGAGGGACAAAAGACATGTTTTCCAGAGATTGTACCTCAGCTTTGCAGCATTAAGGGAGGGTTTTATAAGGGGTTGTAGGAAAGTTATCTGCATAGATGGGTGTTTCTTAAAGACTTTCCTAGGTGGTCAACTTTTGAGTGCAATTGGCAGAGATGGGAACAACCAGATGTTCCCAATTTGCTGGGCTGTGGTAGAAGCAGAGAACAATGAATCATGGGAATGGTTTCTGGAAAACATGAAGAGGGAACTGCCAGAGTTTGAGGAGAAGATAGCACCATGTGAACAATATGTTCATAGCAGTTTGCAAAAAGAGACATACCTAGTGTCCTATAGTGGATCAATCAAACCAATTACAGGTGAGAAGTATTGGGAGACAATTCAGTTCCCCTTGCTGCCCCCTGACATCAAGGTGGGTGCTGGAAGACTAAGAAAAATGAGGAAAAAGGCAGCATATGAGAGAGAGGACAAGGCTGGAAAGTTAAGCAAGCATGGGGTTGCTATGAAATGCAGTATATGCAAGTCAGCAAAACACAACAAGAAAACATGCCCACAAAACAAAGCTAAGACTCCAAAAAGTGGTGAAAAAGTGAGTAAAACTAACCTTGCAAATGAAACACTTGTTCCTCATTTAATTGTAACTAAAATATCTCTATGGTGCAGGGTTCTATGAGCTCCAAAAACAGCCAAAAGAAGGGCTCAAAAGCACCAATTTCTGAGAATAGATCAGGCACTCAAACCAAATCAGGCACTCAGACCAAATCAAGCACTCAGACCAGATCCAAGACAAGCTCTGCCCAGAATACTGTTTCAACCTCTCAACCAACAATTAAGCCCAGAGGAAGGGGAAGGCCAAGAAAAGGCACAAACACTCACTTGACTCAGTAGAAGCATTATGACTTCTAGATGTTAGGCCTTAGGTTATATTTGGGACAATTTTTTGTGGTTTATAAATAGTATTCAACTGAATATTTTGGGAATGGGAAGCTGTCATGTGAAGTTGAACATGGTTGTCTGTCAACTTGTATTACTTTATTGAACAAGGCAGTATTATTCTATTATGAATGGTTCAACTTTTGGTGTAAATTTCTACTTTTTCAAGTTAATGGAACAACTCATTTGCAACAGTGAATGCGTATTTTATTTCCAAAGGCAATATTCCATTTCATTCAACAACAATTTCATTACAATAACACAAGTACATCCCACATTACAACTTCTCAAAACAATACACTAAACATCCATGAAATAAGGACAATTACAATGACCATTTTTACTACTCCCCATAATGTCCTAACTTGCTGTTTTAATTTCTTATTCTCAATCTTCAATGCCTTCAACTGCTTCTGAATTCCTTCGATTGTTATGTCTTCACTTTTGCTTTCCTTACATGCCATCAATCTCTTCTTCAACTGTTGGACTTCCTCTTCTAATGCATTAGTCTTCTCAGCATATTCTAAGATGACTTCCACAGCACGAGGTCCATAGTTGTCACTGTCATCCACTCAAAAAAAAAGGCAATCATCTTCCTTCCATTTAGGGCAGCCATAAAATCGTTTTCCATGGTTCTCATTTAACTTCTTTGTTGTTTGGAGAACAGCAGGCAATCCATGTCTGCAGCGTATTTGAATCGAGCATCCTCCATAGCTTTTTGCCTTCTTCCTTGAATTTGCTGAAGATTTGGCACTCATCTTCAACATCTAGGGTTTTGAAGAGAAAATCAATTTTGGGGTTTTCTTGGAGTTGAATTGAGGGAAATTTTTTTTTGGCTGTTTATAAGTGTTTAATGAGAGGGTCACGTGATTTGGGAAGAAAAAGGGAGGGAAAACAAAAGGAAAATTGATTCAGTGGGAGAGATTCCAAGATTCGCCGGCATAAAAGGAATCTCAGGCCAAAAGTTTCATTTATGTTGTTGCGTGCACCCAGCTTATGAAGTTTGTGTTGTCAACCACACCTTTTTTAGTTGGTGCTGTTTTGTGCACCAAACTAATAGTTGGTGTTGTTCGCGCCAATTTACCCTAATAATAATAATAATAATATAATAATAATAATATAAATAATATTATAATAATAATAACAATAATAACAATAATAATAATAATAATACATAATAATAATAATAATAATAATAATAATAATAATAATAATAATAATAATAATAATAATAATAATAATAATAATAATTATTATTATTATTATTATTATAATTATAGCATATTTTTTTTTTTTTGAAAAAGAGCACATTAGTATATGAACATACAATTAAAAATAAAAGACTAAGGACTCTTGGGTCCAATGGTATGGCTTCTTACCTCCCACATGGGAGACCAAGGTTCAAATCTTGGTAGAAGCATATATTTCAATATTGTTGTGGGAGGGGGAGGGGGGTTGGGGCTTGTTGAGTCTTTAGGTGAGTGAACACATTTTAAAAATAAAAGATAGATGTTATTTTTATATTGATGGCATGTTTGGATTTAACTAACAACATGTTCTTTGTTATATCAATAAATTGTTCTTTTTTATTGTAAATAAACCTATAAATATATATAATCATATGATCTTGAACAAAATGGTTAAATATTCTTCTTATATCGTTGTCTTGTTCTATATAAACTTTGTTTTTAAAGATAAGTTGTAATCCTTTGTAGGGAAAATTTTGAACGTGATGACAACACCATTAGGTTATCCCATGCTACTCATGTTTTATATAAACTAGTAATATATAATTTATATTATTCTACCAACATTGTTTTAAAAAATAAACATCATATACTATTGTCATGTTCGTTACATGTACAACATCAAAAAAAACATCACATATCAAAATTATTAATTAGAATAAATATAAAAAGTAACACTTACAAATGCTAAAAGAACATTCTTCTTCTTGAACACAAATAGCTTCAAATAGTGATATCAATGACATTTATAATAATAGCAACGACATTAATAATAATTACCAATATTAATAATTAATAAGTACATCAACGATAATAATAATAATCTTTTTGAACAAATAAACGAGTAAATAGTAATAGTAATTGTATAAAGTAATATTAATAATAATAATAATAATAATAATAATAATAATAACAATAACAACAATAATAATAATAATAATTATTACAATAACAATAATAGCATTAGTAATACTAATAATCATAATAATCATGATGATAATAATAATAATAATAATAATAAGTTTTTAAATATAAGCATAATCTGAACTTATCTGATCTGATCTGATCTGATCTAAACTTATTTTTTCTGATCTGATCTGATCTGATTTGAAATAAGCAAAAATAAGGTGAACTGAACATAGCCTTGGTTAATGTGTCCAATTTCTCACAATTCAGGATAAAGAAAAAAGAAAAAAAAAATTGACATAAATAAAAATAAACTTAAATATCCATATCCATACAATGAGCCCGATTATATGAATAAGGCCTAAATCCCCAAACATTTAAAGGGCCCATCATTTTCATAAAACAGGTCCAAGACTTTAGGGTTTCAACTTCTTTTCTCACAAATATGTATCTGGTATTTAAGCCGTCGAAAACCCTAATTTCTTTCTTCTCTAACTCCGCAGCTTAAACCTTTCAGAGTGAGAAAAGAGAGAGAGAGAGAGAGAGAGAGAGAGGGATTGAGCTCGTCAGAAATGGGTCAGTTCAGGGTATGATTTCTCTATCACTTCTCCTTCATTTCAATCCAACTTTCTTCCTTCATTTAAATCGTAATTATTCATTTACATTTTTTGTATTTTTGCTAATATTTTATATTTATTACATTTTTAAATTTAATTTGGAGCAGTTTCATCAATACCAAGTTGTTGGAAGGGCTCTTCCTACTGAATCTGTTGAGCATCCGAAGATCTACCGGATGAAACTTTGGGCCACTAATGATGTTCGTGCAAAGTCTAAATTCTGGTAAAGTTTAAATTATTTTAGAAAAAATGTTTTTGGTTTATGTGTTTTTATGTGTATATAGAAATAACAATGGATTTTTTTTGTTTGTGTAATTCAGGTACTTTTTGAGGAAGTTGAAGAAGGTTAAAAAGAGCGTTGGTCAGGTTCTCGCCATTAATGAGGTAATGAGCTGTTTTTTTGGCACCCTCGAAATGTTATTTAGATTGTTTATTAGGATATGGATATTTGTTTTTATGGATCGAACATTAGATTTACATGCGGAATAATCAAGGTTGAATTTCTTGCTTTAATGGCGATTGACTTTGTTTTTCGTTTTTGCATTGCTGGCTGTAGTAGGTTTTGATTTGTAGCTGAATTAGGGTTCAGTGCTTGTATTTAGGTGTTCCTTAACGTTCTTTTAGGTTTTGATCCTGATTTATGTTCCGCCTTGTCGACCTGCGTCATAGATTGAACTGTGCTTATTGTCTTATTGAAATGACTTGTTAATTTTGAATGTGCATTATTGGTATATGATCAGCCATCCCTTTTTTATTTATTAATGTGGTGCTGTTTGTGTGTTAAGAAAAGTTGTGCATTGTTTGTTTTAGAGTTCCATGTTCGTTATTTGCGGGAGTTGATGTGTTTTAGCTTACTAATGGTATGAAGTTGATGTTAGGTCCATATTTAGGTTGCTGTTGCTCTAGTTATCTATCATGGGACATGGGTCATGGGAGTGTTCAGAAGTTTGTTCTAAGGGCATGCTTTGATAGAATGCAATGCATGGGTTGGGGGGGGGGGTAATGGAGACAAAATGAAGATGAATTTAGGTGATGGTAGATGTAATGGTGTAAATAATGCAAGGACATATTGGAAGGGCAACTATTATCCCAAATTGAGAGTAATGATTTCCGACTTGTTGGTCCTTACACAATCATTAACTCGTTCCTTTTACCAGCACCCTCAGCCACTGTTCTTGTCTTAATTTCTTTTACTTCTCCCTTGATTCATTACCCCCCAATCCAAGCATGCCCTAAATGAAACCAGCAATGTCATTCATTAAACATGGTTTTTGGTCCTTAGAAGTTTCTGTTCTGTAATAGGTTTTTTTGTGTGTTGGGGGGGGGGGGGTGATTCTGCCTTCTGTAATCTGTGTTTGACTGTTTGTAGTCTATTTGTCGTTTGTGGCTATATGTTTTGAATAATCACTACATCTGGAAGCTTCTGTTTTTTTCATGTTCTTGAATTATGAAAATATATCCATGATCTTGCAATTATTGCCACACGGCCCGCACCAGTAGAACATTTCTTTCTCACTACGCCAAGGCTACCATCATAGGAAGTGAAGATGAACTGAGTATTTACATAATCATATATTAGCCTTTTTTATTTCAGAATTTTCAATTAAAGTAATTTGGAAACTAATAACAGCTTATTTGTACGTCATTTGTCAATTGATAAACTAATTAGGTGCACCTTTTTTTCTCATATTTTATCATTGTTCTCAGATCTATGAGAAGAATCCTACCATAATCAAGAACTATGGTATTTGGCTGCGTTACCAGAGCAGAACCGGTTACCATAACATGTACAAGGAGTTCCGTGATACAACCCTGAATGGTGCTGTTGAGCAGATGTACTGCGAGATGGCTTCTCGCCACAGGGTCAGGGCCCCATGCATTCAGATTATCAAGACAGCTACAGTGCCTGATGAGCTTTGCAAGAGGGAGAATACCAAACAGTTCCACAGTAAAGATATCAAGTTCCCAATGGTGTTCAGGAAGGTTAGACCACCAACCAGGAAGCTCAAGACAACATACAAGGCATCAAAGCCTAACTTGTTCATGTAAGGCAGATCTTGCAGGGTTGTAGTCAGAGGATTGACAATTTTGGCGTACGAACATATTTGAATTATTATGCTTCACCATGGTTTTATGATAGTTTGTCACAGACGAGAAATGAGTTTGTCGAGTTCGTTATGTTTTCTTTGCCATCTCAAAAGATTCTTTTTGGTGATTATCAGTTTGTCGTCTGTGATATGGTTATTAACAATTATGCGTTACACTTGTAGCACAAATGATTTTTCTCCACCAAGTTGTATTTTGGGTTAGCTCTGCACTTATACTACTAGTAGGATGTGGCGTTTGCCATAGTTGTCAGTAGGCTCTGCCTCATCCTTAGCTTTCCTTCCGTATACACAATTTTGTTGAGGGAGGTGGGATACTTCTGGATTGGAGATTTCATATTGTATTGTACCATAGTAAAATCATGGTATTATCATAGTGGATATTTAGAAAAACAGCCTCCGATCCGAACCCTGAAAACTCGGTATCCAGTTTTTCCAGGTTGGGTCATATAGTATCCGTCTCAGTTTTTTTTTTTTTTTGTTTAAATAAAACATTCAAGTTGGCAGTTTGTAGAAGCTAATCACTATGGCAATAGTTGGATAGTATTGCAAAAGCCTATGCATGCCACTAATACTATATTACTACTATGTGACTGACTGATTGCGAAGGGAGAGTGAGCACTGCAGCGAGAACCTACTGAGCAGTTAGCAGAGTAATTAAATTGGCCAGGTCCAGCAGCAAGGCAGTGACTGTAAATTTCAAAATAAAATAAATCTGGGTACTAAGTTAACAAAAATAAGCAGCTCGTTACGTCCAGCTTTTCCTCTCTTTTTCCAGGTCGGTTACCCTGCCGGTTAAAATTGAAATTATTTCAAAAATTACACAGTTTTGTGGGAGGGTCGTCGGGTCAACTAGGTTGGGTCTTTCTGAACACTCTGCTGCGCAAGCTTAATATTTATTCTGTTTCAAGCTTTATCTAGTTTTTGGTAATACGATATGAGATTAAGGCTTAACGTCAAACCAATAAGTTAAGCGTTGCAGCCAATTAGTTAAATTTTGAAAAAATCAAGATTAAGCGCTACAACTAATTAGTTAAACCAAAAATTATAACGGTTGAACGATCATAATTTTTGACCCTCAAATCATAACTGTTAACCAAAAAAACAGTAAATATCAACCTAAAAACCATACTATCAACTAAAATACCATACTATTAACCCAAAACAATATCTTTTAACTCAAAACCGTATCTATTAATCCTAAAAATTAGCCCAAAAACAATAACTGTGAACCTAAAAACCATAATTATCTAAAAACAATAACTTTTAACCAAAAAGCTTAACTATTAACCAAAAAGCATAACTATTAGGAAAAATTGTCAAAAATAAGCCAACCTTTGGCACGTCCGCTAAAGTTAAGTCATCTATTAGATTATCCCTAGATTAGTAAAACTTTCATACCCTTCTGTTTTTAACAAGTCAAATGACTGGTTACCTGTTCAATTTCCCTTAATTGTTTAATTTTTAATTAATATTATATTTTTTGGCGATAAAATATTTTTTTAAAATAAAAAATAATAAAGCAAACCCCTCCCCTGCTTCCTGCTCCCTTTTGACCTCCCTCACCACCATCACCATAACCCCCACCCCATGCTTCTAAAATCCCTTTCTGAAAACATAATTAGTTTCACCACATCACAGTCAATGTGCAGCGCGAAAAACGTGTCTCATACAAAATATGACTGCAGCCAAAGTAATCGACTAAAGTCAATGAAACAGAGTGTTGCATAGATCTCAATACAGCCCAACATTTCACCATCACCTCTCTTCCCTAAAATCTCACCCAAGTGCAATTTCAATCATCCTTCTTGATACCAGGAAATCCTCATACTTCTATGCTTAAGCTAAATCAAATTACTCTACTTAGATATAATTTTCAAACAAATCCCATATAACAAAAATCGAATCTTTCATAAATCCCACTAAGATTGGGACAAATAGAACATACCCATTGTAAACACATAATCGTGTCTCCCCATTTAAGGATCCGATGATGAAACATACTGTGGTCTTAATTGGTCTGATCCAAGGGCAGAGCAGTCTGATGAGCCATTCAAAACCATTTCGAAAAGTGTTAAAGTCCTATTTTAAAGCCCAATTAATTATTCATGATAATTAATTGTATTTGAGCCCAATTCTTTGAAAAGCCAAATTAATTGATAATTAATTGATTTATTTTAATAAATAAATATTTTCAAAAGATATTTTTTTTAAGTCAAGATCAGATTTTATCCCGTAAAATCAGATTTCCGTAATTAAAGGATAAAAGAAATGTTTTTAAATGCTTTCTAAATAAAACTGGCAAAGGCAAGGCAGGAGCCAGGCTGGTGCGCCTGGCGCAGGGCCTTGCGCACGTCTGTGCTACAAGCGCAGCTCTGTCCACGTGTCAGGTGCACTAATCTGCATTTGACATGTGGATTTCTGACTCATTCAGAGTCCTGCGTCAAGCGCGGCTCTCTGCTTGAGACGCGGATTTTCTTTCTTATCTTTTTCAAAGTGCATACCACGTGTACACTTTTTTATTGGTCATGTCGCGTCATATGCTTGCCACGTCAGCTGCGCCTGACGCAGTAGGCACGTGAGGCGCAGTGTCGTTTTCCCTATAAATAGGCCTGATTTCCGCACAGATTAAGAGAGACGGATTTTTCACATTAACACATTTCGAAATCGACGAACACAATTGCGATTTCCCCTCTAAAAACTACAAAACTTCCCTACAAAACTCATACCTTTCAAACACAAAACACATTCAATCTACATACTTTCATACATTCAGATTTTCAGGCTTTACGATTGCTCGTCCCGAAGGTTGTCAATCTCTCAGACCCAAGCCGCGGTATAATCCTGAGGGTCCTTAAATAAATTATTTTTATATTGAAGTTACTAACAGTTTTCTTTCCTGATGTAGATCTTTAATGTAAAATCACTATACTGTATATTCTAACCTCTTTTATATACTTTATTTTTATTTTCATGTTATTCTTGTCTTTGTATATTATATGATTGTCCCTGCTTTATTGCTTTTATCACCCCACATGTTATTTTTGCTAATCAAAGACCTAAAGAATTGTTCTAATATTAATCAGATTAATTTGGACAACCTGTTAGGTTCCCTGTAATATTGATTGCCTAATAACATGTCACTAAAATTTAGTCTTTTTATGTGTTTCCTGAACCAACTTAGACTAAATATTTTTTAGGGTGTATTAAAACATTATTTGATTATTCTTTGGCATAAATTCTGCAATGAATCGATATTTAGTAGAGGCCAACTTTGGGCGAATGTGGTTCATTATGACTATATTCGTACCCTCACCCCCGAACTCAATCTTTGGTCCACTTTGACCATCTAGGGAGTCAGGACGGGGAAATCTATATTGGATAATTTGTCCCGATGATTTTCCCATATCCAATTAGGTTTATGATTCTTCCTTTAAAGAATTGTTGGCGACTTCTTTCAAAACAACTTTCAATAAAATCTTTACAGTGGGGTAATCAAATAAACGCGCTCACACCACGTGTAGGCATTAAAGGAATTCAAAAATCCAACGCCTACAATTTGGCGACTCCACTTGGGAAGATTTTAAAAAAGAAAATTATTTTTTTAAAATGAGTGGGTGAAACTTGAAAAATATGATTCATTCTTATTTTTATGCCTTTGAATAATATACAGTTTTGCATATGCATGGCTACTGTTCAGCCACCATAAGGACAATCTACCTTGCCTCATTAGCACATGTTCTATGTGTGAGGTCATCCTCGGAGGGCGCTTTGTCCTTCCAAAAAGCTATCTGAGCGATAGTGTTGGATCTTAGTCATAAGCAAACCTACCCAACCATAGCATTGTTCTCTTGTTCCTGACTTGAGACTGGAGTGCGTCTTACACGTGGACTTTAGGTTGGAACTGTTGCATCCATGTTATAAGACATTTGCCTGTGATTATCCAGTCAAATTGTCATTATTATGCGTCGTTCCTAAAATCGCGTCTAAAATAGATCGTCATTTTCGTCCGAACTCTCGTCAAATTACCAATACGCATGCCGTAGAGCAGTGCGCCAAACGCATTAATTTGCGCCTGGCGCACTGTTCCTGCGCCAGACGCATAGCCTGCGTGCCGCGCGCATCAATTGCGTGGCACACAGCCTATTCGTCCCATGCTTATTGATCCTTTGACCATTGTTCCAAGTCAAAAAAAATAAAGAAGATTTTCAATCTCTAATCTCCTATCTATTTCAAAAATTCTATCTCCACCTTTTTTTTTTAAAAAAAAAAATCTCTCCATCTTTTTTTCTATCACCTATCTTTTTTCGAAAATTCATCCTAGCTATATCTTATCTCTTCATGTATATTATCCATATTTTCATATGTACATCAATTAGGATTTCTTTCCTTTTAGTGTCCATCTTGTTGTAAAAGTTTCGTCCACCTAGGAATTCTAACTCCATTAGAAGTCCATCTAGCTCATATGTCTAGGTTCATCCAGTTTCACTCCATTTACAGTTCTTAACCCCATCTAACTCTATCCATGTTAGAGTCTTGATTCGCTTGAGTCTCATCCATCTTAGGAGTCTAAACCCATGAGAATTATGTCCATCTTAGGAGTCTAAATCCATTAGAACTTCGTCCATTTTAGGAATCTAGGTCCACCAGAGTTTCATTCACTTTAGGAGTTCAGGTCCACTAGAGTTCATAGGTATTTAGGAGTCTCATTGCATCCATACTCTCCATTTCATCCCTGCTATCCCTGTCAATCTTACCTTTCCATATTCATCAACTTCAAACACTTACATTTTTCAAGATCAATCCTACACCCTCTTCTATTTTACCTTTTTTTTCAAAAACATTTACTAATCATCATAATACCACGACATTTCAAAACATATATGTTTTTCAAAATTAATCCATCATCTTTTTCTAACAAAAGATAAAAACAAGGGGTTCCTTTCAAAAACGAATTTCGAAAATTCAACCCAATCAATCCAAATTCAATCCAATTCACTTCCATTCATTTTAGGCCCATGTGCATTTCAGTCCATACATTCACTAGCATTAGAGTCGATCTTAGGCCTATATAAGTCTAGTTCATTTCAAAATCTAGGCCCATCTGCATCTTTATGTGAAGTCTAGTCCAAATCTATCCCTAATCAATTCCAATCTAAGTCTAAGTCTAGTCCAATCCAATTCTTAGGTCCATTTAGGCCCAATTCATTCCCTAGGTCTAGTTTGTATTATATGCAAACCCTAGTCAGTCTTCGGACTATAAAGTCAGTCTACGGACTATAAAAGTCAGTATTAGGACTATAAAATTTCCCTACATCTAGTCTACATTATATGAGTTCAGGCTTAGGACTATAAAATTTTCCTAGGTCTAGTTTGCATTATATGTAAACCCTAGTCAGTCTACGGACTATAAAAGCTCAGTCTACGAACTATAAACTCAGTCTACGGACTATAAAAGCTCAGTCTTAGGACTATAAAATCTCAATGGGTCTAGTTCACATTATATGTAAACCCTAATCAGTCTACGGACTATAAAAGTCAGTCTTCGGACTATAAAAGTTCATCCCCTAAGTCTAGCGAAGCTAGTATAGGTACTCTTTCAGTCTGTTTGCATAGTCCAGTCCAGTCTATGTCTGCATTTGCATATAGTTAGGCCCATGTCTCCATCATGGTCAAGTCTAACCATTTCCATTTCCATTTCAAAATCATTTCCCATTTTCATTTCCACTTTCGTTTCTCATTTCTCATCTCCATTTCTCGTTTCGAAAACATCAGTTCTAAAAATTTACGAGGTCCATTCGATTTCTGTTCAGGTTAGGTCGTGAGATTATAACTTGGGAACGTCCGATAGAGAGGCAACTAGGTCGACCTACTCCCAGACTCGCCAAGCGCATCCTCACATTTTCAGATGAATCTTCCGACTCTTCTGAATCATCATCTAAAATGGGGGACACTAATGAACAGCTTTAGTGCCATTATCGCTCAACTTCAACTGATGAACTCAAGGCGCTGAGGGAGGAGCTCACTAAGAAAGACGAGCAAGGCGACGCTCCACTACCAATTAAATCTGAGACAGAATTGAGATTTGAAAAACTCGAGCAATTGATCCAGTCAAATCCTGCGCTCGAGAGTCAGGCTCATGGCCATGACATCATTGATCCTGAACTAAGGGAAAAACTCCCTAAAAAGGTGACACTGGGTGACCTCCCAAAATTCAAGGGGGTTGAAGACCCAGATGATCACTTGAGAGATTTCTCCATCTCTATGGCTCTCAAGGGCATGAGCAAGGACCTGTTCGCTTATGTTTTTCCTTTAACCTTGGATGCACATCCATCCAAGTGGTTCAGATCACTAAACAAAGCTAAGCTGAACGACTGGGACTATATCAGAGAAGAGTTCCACAAGCAATACATCTACAATACTCAGCTTCCCATTGGCCTTCGTGAGTTGGAATCAACTAAGTAGAACTCCAACGAAGACTCTGTCACCTTCCTTAACAGGTGGAGGGAAAAGGCTGCACAAATGACTAACAGGCCATCCCAAGAGGATCAAGTCCGATTGGTGATCCGTAACCTGCAGCCCAAATATGGGGATCATATCAAGTTCCAACCTATAGAGTCTTTCACGAAGCTCTATAAGGTAGGCCTGCTGATTGAAGAGGAGGTACAGGCCAATAAGAACAAGGGTTCCAATAACAGCAACTCTTTCAAGAAGAGTAGTAGCAACCCTTCTAGCTCTAATGTCAATGCCCTAACTACTGACAAGGGAGGATATCAAAAGCCTCAACGAGCATTCACTCCATTGGGCATGACTTTAGAAGAAGTCTTCACTAGGCTTCATGCAAAAGGAGCAATACAACCTATCGGTCCCACTCCAGACCCTGCACCTGAAAATAGGCACAAGAAGTGGAACCCTAATGCTTATTGTGAGTACCACCGAGGGAATGGACACCCAACATCTGCGTGTTGGGCCTTAAGGAATACTCTGCAAGACATGGTTGAAAGTGGCAGACTTCGATCCCGCCAACAGCAAAAGTCAATAACAATAGCAACCCTTTGTGAATCATCTCAACAATGCAGGAGGCTTAGTCATTTAACGCTAGTTTTCTAGGTTGAGTCGGAGAGTCCCTCTCCTAGCTCCTTCATTTCATTTCCAGTCGAGTCTATGTCATTTAGGATTTTTTTTTATCTCTAATAAGCCTTGTTTCATGCATTATCAATTAATAAAATAATAGCATTCTCTTTTCATTTTCATTGACCTTCCATCATCTTATCTATGCTTCTAATTCAATGATGAAACTCGAATCACATAATGAACTTGACTAATAATAACAAAAAGAGATCTGAAATAAAAAAGAGAAAAATAAAAAAAAAAGACGACATACTTTGGATCAGGAGTTATTTCCCTCTCCCTTCCATTACCTTTCATAAGCCATCATTCTTAAACCATCATACTTAGCCAAATAATTCCTCCACTAACCAAAGCTCCACAAATATCCTTTAAGCCTTCCAAAACCTAAACTAAACTGGTGTGCAAGCCCTACTACATAAAAAAATAAAAATAAAAAATCAATGCCAGGCAAAAACAAAAAGTGAATAAAAAATTCAAAGTGCGAAAAAAAGCAAAAGCATAAGAAACGCACAGGACAAAAAGAAAAATGCAAAAAGCAAAGAAATAAAAGTCAAGCTAGGGGGCTTGCACACAAGTTCTACCCCTCATTCAAATCCTTCGATCCATCAAAACCCTTAACCTTTAATCCAAATCCATGACTCTTCATTCCTCTAACCAATTCAACCTTAATCTAAACCTCAAGCCTTGAACCTTTCAACCTTCCATCAATCCTTCTATAACTCCTTTTTCAATGTATGTCCAAGCCCGCTAGGTTGAAAACCCGAAAGGGCGGCTTAGGCAAAAATTAGGGCACAAAAAAATATATAATAAAAATAGAAATCAGTTCCAGAACTACGAATGGTCTGATTCCGCAAGGATACGAAGGAATCCTTATCTCGAGGTCCGACCGCTTCAATAAAATAAAAATTAGTCATTGTCTAATGGTTTGACTTTCTAGAGTTCAGGAGCATAATCTCTTTCTAGATCCCGACATAGACTCGAGTCTGCACCTAACCTCTTCAAAGCCTTTTCCCACCTACATTCATTTGAGTCACAAATTTCAACCTTTTTATTTTTCAATCCAAGCTCTCCTTTTCCCCGAAGGACTCTCCGACAATTCCATGGTTTCTGGCGATATTTAACTTTGCCTAATCATCTTCCCAAAGAAGAATCCCCAATGCAATCCCCAGTGCTAACTTGCAACGTTCAAGATAGATCAACTACATTCCAATATCAGATCAAGTACATTTCAATCAAGGCTCATAATGCCTAATTCAAGGCAAGCTCACCCAAAGTGGGGGCTTCCTACGTGTGGTGGTTCCTCCGATTCAAATCAAACTCTCGAAGAGTTGTAACCCGTGGACCTCGTTTACGAACCCCGATTGTTTACTAAAAACGATTTTCGAAAATCATTCAATCTATTTCTAATCATTTTGATCATTCTATCATTTTATACATCTTCTAACCTTGCAAAATCCTGACCTTGCATTGCAGCCTTGCAAAACCCCGACCTTGCATTGCATTTCATACATTCTAGTCTTGCATAACCCTGACCTTGCATGATGTGTCATCCCTTAGCTTTGGATAACCTAAATCATTGCATAGCGTCTCATGCATCGTTAGAGACTCTAAGTTTGCATTATTGCATCACTATGTGCTTATGTGAGTTGTTTGCACCTATCCGCTAACATCTTTCCCTGCAGGTAATCAGATTGCTTGTAGTTATTGTCCTGCATACTAACTTTGTTTTGCAGAGACCGGCATATATAGATCAGTTCTATATTGCATAGCGTTTAGAATCGTTCTCCGTCCCGACACCGTATACTTTGACTTTCAGTTTCCTGAACCTCAGTCAAAGTGGGGGCTTCTGTAGACACATAATCGTGTCTCCCCATTTAAGGATCCGATGAAACATATTGTGGTCTTAATTGGTCCGATCCAAGGGCAGAGCAGTCTGGAGAGCCATTCAAAACCATTTCGAAAAGTGTTAAAGTCCTATTTTAAAGCCCAATTAATTATTCATGATAATTAATTGTATTTGAGCACAATTCTTTGAAAAGCCCAATTAATTGATAACTAATTGATTTATTTTAATAAAAAAATATTTTCAAAAGATATTTTTTTTAAGTCAAGATCAGGTTTTATCCCGTAAAATCAGATTTCCGTAATTAAAGGATAAAAGAAATCTTTTTAAACGCGTTCTAAATAAAACTGGCAAAGGCAAGGCAGGAGCCAGGCTGGGCGCCTGGCGCAGGGCCTTGCGCACGTCTGTGCGTCAAGCGCAGCTCTGTCCACGTGTCAGGTGCACTAATCTGCATTTGACACGTGGATTTCTGACTCATTCAGAGTCCTGCGTCAAGCGCGGCTCTCTGCTTGAGACGCATATTTTCTTTCTTATCTTTTTCAAAGTGCGTACCACGTGTACACTTTTTATTGGTCATGTCACCTCAGATGCTTGCCACGTCAGCTGCGCCTGACGCAATAGGCGCGTGAGGCGCAGTGCCGTTTTCCCTATAAATAGGCCTGATTTCCGCACAGATTAAGAGAGACCGATTTTTCACATTAACACATTTCGAAATCGACGAACACAATTGCGATTTCCTCTCTACAAACTACAAAACTTCCCTACAAAACTCATACCTTTCAAACACAAAACACATTCAATCTACATACTTTCATACATTCAGATTTTCAGGCTTTACGATTGCTCGTCCCGAAGGTTGTCAATCTCTCAGACCCAAGCCGCAGTATAATCCTGAGGGTCCTTAAATAAATTATTTTTATATTGAAGTTACTAACAGTTTTCTTTCCGATGAAGATTTTTAATGTAAAATCGCTATACTGTATATTCTAACCTCTTTTCTATACTCTATTTTATTTTCATGTTATTCTTGTCTTTGTATATTATATGATTGTCCCTGCTTTATTGCTTTTATCACCCCACGTGTTATTTTTGCTAATCAAAGACCTAAAGAATTGTTCTAATATTAATCAGATTAATTTGGACAACCTGTTAGGTTCCCTGTAATATTGATTGCCTAATAACATGTCACTAAAATTTAGTCTTTTTATGTGTTTCCTGAACCAACTTAGACTAAATATTTTTTAGGGTGTATTAAAACATTATTTGATTATTCTTTGGCATAAATTCTGCAATGAATCGATATTCAGTAGAGGCCAACTTTGGGCGAATGTGGTTCATTATGACTATATTCGTACCCTCACCCCCGAACTCAATCTTTGGTTCACTTTGACCATCTACGGAGTCAGGACGGGGAAATCTATAATGGATAATTTGTCCCTATGATTTTCCCATATCCAATTAGGTTTATGATTCTTCCTTTAAAGAATTGTTGGCAACTTCTTTCAGAACAACTTCAATAAAATCTTTACAATGGGGTAATCAAATAAACGCGCTCACACCGCGTGTAGGCATTAAAGGAATTTAAAAATCCAACGCCTACACCCATATTCAAATTACTATTTGTAATTCTCATACTTCTATGCTTAAGCTAAATCGAATCTTTGATCTGTAGTGGAAAGGTGGCGGCAGAGGGAGGGGTGGTGGCAGTAGGGTGGGGGAGGGATGGCTGGTGAGATGGTTGGAAGGAGGAAAGAAGGAGATTGGTTAGAGAAGGGAAAGGAGGGAGAAGGGTTTTTTTTTAAAGAATTAAGTTAAAATAAAAAAATATCTAATAAAATAGTGACACATGTCATTTTCACCTGTTGAAAAGGTTAACAATAAGCCATAATCGATTTTGACTTGTTAAAAACAGAAGGGTGTTAAAGTTTTACTTATTCAGGGATAATCGAATAGATGACTTATTTTTAGCTGACGGGCCAAATGTTGACTTATTTTTGACAATTTTTCCAAACTATTAACCTGATATTATAAATTTTATTGAAAACCATAAGTTTTGATGGTCGAATTGGAACGCCAAAAGTCTATTGACAGCGACGGATCAATCCAAGTTAAGTTAAATTGTGTTCGGAATCTTGAGAAACAATTATGGTAAAGTATTAATAGTTAGTAATTTTAACTTAGAGGTTATGGTATTGGATTAATAGTTATAACTTTCAAATAACAGGTTATGGTTTTCAAGCCAATAGTTACGGTTTTAGGTAAATAGTTCAAATTATTACTCTCTCCGTCCCGGAATAGTCTGAACACGTTCCTTTTATGTTTGTCCCAAATTAGTTTGGACACTTTCATTTTTAGCATGGTCCCACTATTAATATATTATTTCTTTTACATATCTTTGGCCCACACTCTACCTTTTATTAATAAAAAGTAACCCAACTTTATCTCTCCTCTAATTAAAAATACCCCACCAACTCCTATCACATCTACTTTTTATATAAAATAACAATTGATAACCACACTACAACTTATCACTTTAAACTACGTGTCCCAACAAGTGTTTAGATCTTTCTAGGATTGAGGGAGTAGGTTAATAGTTATGTTTTGGTTAATAGTTTGAGGATATTGATTATTTTATCGGATGAATAGTTGTGATTTTTGGATATCATTATAGTCTTACAATTATAAGTTATACTTTTCGGGTTAATAGTTATTTTTTCGGATTGATAGTTATGATTTTGGGTTAGTAATTAAATTTTTAGGGTTAACAGGTACGCGGGTCAATATTGGGGTTTTGAGTGATAAACATGTCTATTTGGTTATTAGTTATGGTTTTCGAGTTAATAATTATTGTTTTGAATTAATATTTATAGTTTTAGATTAAGAGTTATTGTTTTGTGTAATTAGCTATGGTTTAAGTGTGGTTTTGGGTTGATATTATGATTTTGTAGATAATAGTTATGATTTTAGGTTAAAAGTTATGTCAATCAATAATTGTGATTTTTGGCTAACTAATTTAGTTAAGGGGCGTTTCTAATAGATGCAATGAGAATTTTTGCTAAGCTTATCTGACTGGTCTGACGTTAAGCTTAACTTACAGTCTTTTTGAAGAATTTGAGTTCAGGCTTAATTTTTTTTTTACTTGGAGAAATAGCAGTGTTACTTTTCCCAAAAACTTGATTGGAGAAATACAACAAATTCTATAAAACAATAGGTCATACCAATTCAAAATTTACTTAATACAAATCTACTGGCTCATATATAGACTTCATAATTTCCCCAACAGCTACATACTCTGCACTTCTTAGGCAATCCAATCTATAGGCAATCAGATTTGTACGTCTTTTATCGCTTCCCCTCCTAGATCCCCAGTGAGACCAGAATGCAAGGAACAAAGCTACTTGACACCGTTACTCTGGCAATGTACTAAAACCAATTTCAAAATTTATAGAAGTCCTTAGTTCTATACAAAGGCCAGATGTAAAGACAACAATCTTAAGAAAATGCAAGAAAGTCGGAGAAGAAAGGCATATAATCCATTATCAGTCATAGACGTTCCTCCATGTCAAAGCTTCAAAATTGCACAAATCCTACAGTTTGCTTGGTTGAATTAAGACATCTCCCGGAATCTTTGCAGCGCTTTCTTTTGAATAAGAGTTTTGTAGCTATCTCCTGGGTGCACTTCTAGGCTCGGGTCTACCTTTTTCTGCTGACTTCCCAAACCTGCCCTAGTACCAAATGATTGTGCCTGCACAGGCTCCACCATTCCACTACCATCCTTCCCTAGACCCTGCATATAGTACAATATACCGAAACAAGAACAAGGACAACCAATACCCAGAACGATGTCAGTAAATCGGGATTCAACCACTCCACAAATAAAAGCTGATCACCGAAGCATCCTCCTTGTAGATATTATTAAGTATAGATTCAATTCGAAGAGAAAAATGAAGAATTAAACACAGCAGTTTATGTTTGCAAACACACAATGATGAATAATGCATCTGCAGACAAGTAATAATAATGATAATAGAGCAACAATGAAACAGGCGGGGAAAGAGTAATACCAATCCCTCAGTCCAGCCCATGTTGCGAAGCATCCGATTACCAACATTGCTTTCATCAATGGCTTTGTCAGATGGTATTACATCATAATTTTGTACATTGCTGTCAGCAGTTCCACGCCCACCAACACCCGGTGGAAACGGCATAGATCCCACATCTGATGCACCCTTTCGGAGCCCCACATCTTGATCTTGCCAATACATAAGTAAGCATGCATTTCCACACCAATCAATACAGGGATAGAAGAATTAAATTAGCCGATGAACTCAATACAAATTTTTCAATATTCCAGGATGATTTCAAGTGTAACCTCACTCCCTCATATAGCAGATGAAAAGTATCAGCAACGACCTTTTGAGTTAATTTCATCTAGGTAGCACGGATACGGGTACGGGTACGGATACGGATACGGGTACGGGTACCGGGACGGAAAACGGCAAAATTAAAATTTTAAAAAACGGGTACGGCATGGATTCGGCAAAAAAAAAAAAAAATATTACTTTAAATTTTTAATAGATATAATATCTATTTAATTTAGCTGTCCCCACTCCTCTTTTCTCTCTCCTCTTTATAACATTAAACCTTCCCTGTCATTTTTTCTTTTACTATTTTACATCTGCTTTCCACCATTGTAATGGCTGATGAGCAGGAGCGAAGTAACCGACCGAATGAGAAAGAGCAGGAGCGAAGAAGACCGGCGACCGGCGAAATACGACCGTCGAGACACGACCGGAGAGCCATAACCGGCGATGAGTTCGAATTTTCCCAAAAATCTTTAGATCTGATTTTTCCCCTTCAAAAATTTCATGAATCTTGACTGGGTACGTGTCTTTACTCTCAAATACGTCCCCAATCCGTACTCATCTTCATCCCAGCCGTACCCAATTCAAGTAGCCGTACCCACCTCGTCAGATTCGTTTTGGGTACGAATCCCAGGCGAATCCGTACCGTACCCGGTACGGGAAACGGCCCCTGGGAGGCGTACCCAGGCATCATAGAATTTCATAAAGGTAAACTATTACTTCTGTTCACTATTGCTTGTCCTACTCTCCATATTGGTGTATAAATGTCACTATCACTGAATAATCATTGCACACTACTAAAACCAATTACCATCACTAATACCTTTTCTTTGTAGAAGCAATTAATTCTTTTACTCTTCTAAATAGACGAGAACAATTATTTTAGAGTTACTGGCAGCAAGACAGATCATTCATCATTCAAAAATAAAATCACAGCTTACTTGAATCTCCTAAATCCAGGTCATCGTCACCATAAGAAGTATTTGAGCCATACATCCTCCGTCTTTCAGCAGCACGGTCTCGATATGCTGTTTGATGCTGCTCCCTCTGAACAGAAGCAGACTGCAAAGGTGTCTCAGAGAACCTCCTCCTTCCACTTGCAGAAGCTGAGGGTGGTGTATAGGTGCCAAGAGCAGAAATATCACTTCTAAATGAAGTAGGTCCTCCTTGCGTATCAGAATTAGCTGTAGCTATCGCAGCTGAGCCAGACGAAGATGAAGACGGAGTGGAGAGACCAGTCGTTCCTGAATAGACGGTATCAGATTTAATAACCCCTCTACCAGATCCTCTAATTACTCCCATTAAGGAGCCTCCCGAGCTGTTGCTCACGGGACGAGGCACAACATCAGATTCCGAAACTGTGGCTTGACCAACTGATGTAGTTGAGAGGAACCCAGAATTAGCATTCGCATTCTCCTTTAAACCCACTACTTTTGGCTTCAATGTCATAGAAATAGAGCTTTGACGGTCATCAACAATGTTAGATTGACCATCATCCAGCGCCACACGGGGTGTTTGACCTTCATGACTCCTCTGCTTCCAAATAGACAAAACATTACTCATTTTCTTTTTGTTCGCTAAGATACTGCTCTTAGAAGCAAGTTTTATTTCTTTGGACTTCTCTTTCTCTCTCTTTTCAGCAGCCAATGCAGCTGAGGCAGCTGCCTGAACAGCATCAGGTAGAGAGGCAGGTTTCTCGCTTGACGTTATTGTAGCGGCAGGAGCAGAGATCACTACTTTTCTAGTAGTGGCATTTTCTGTCTTAGGGGCTTCTGATTCTTTCTCCAGTGTCTTGTTAGCATTTTGATCAACACAAGGAACATACTGCTGAGTTTGTTGGTCATATGAGTACCATGCCCCATTATTGCCGTCATAGTAAAGACCTGAATATTATGTCCGTCAGGATACAACAAAAGCCCTTTACAGCATACTTGCCAATTATAACATGCTCTCTTGAAATTTTGGCCCAATCAAGATCCACCAGAAAGTGGTAGAGCCACTAATTTTTATTCTTTTTTTCTAATAAAAGTAAAATAAACAAAGAAGTCTACCCATGAATTGAAATGGCAAAACAGTAGAAATATCAGTTCCAACAAAATCTCGGTTCGCAATTTAGGTTTTTCCCCCCCAATCTGAGAATTTTGATTTGCAGTTGAACTTAAAGATATTATATAAAGTAAGAGCTGTTGCTTAAAATGTGTATATTAAAGCTTAGGAAACATTTAAATAAAAAATTTCATGGTTTTCTTCTTTAAAATTCAGCTTAGATCTCCACTCTCACTGTCTCACATGCATCTCTACAAGAATCGGGCAGGCGGCTGGAGGCCCACACATTGTGTCACCTGCCTTATGTCGCTGCGCCCATATTTCCAGATGCGTTTTTTCCAGCGCCTGGACTCACCCCTCGCCTAGGTGCAGCCAAGGCATGCTTCTAGAAAACTACTTCAGTTGATCTAAAAAATCTAGTAAATATAAGTAGGTATAGAGGCGACGCAACAAAAGCTCACAAAGGAGGAAGACGGGGGAAATAGGGCAACAGCAGTTCAAAGTGTGCAAGCAGCAGAAACTGGAGCAGTAGAAGAAGTCACGACAGAACACCACGAACCCATACGTAGAAAAAAACATATTGACACTGAGGAATGATCTGTCTGATCCAAAAGTCAATCGCACCCATCCAAATCTTTGATATGTTTTTAGCAAGTCCCTTTTAAGGTCTAAAATCATATGAAAAAACTATTTCTTTAGCAATATCTTTGAAACTGTCAACTTTCACATTATACAAAATTTACCTTTCCCAAAAAGGCACAATATGTATTCACAAAAAGCATAACCGAGCACCACAATAGACAAACCTGTATTTGGATCGTAGTAGAAACCAGAGGCAGCATCATAATAGTAGCCTGATGCTTCATCCCACACAAAGCCAGATTGAGGAGCTGAACCATCATTTTGACCAGCTGCCTCTGCACCTTGTTGCTGGCTGCCAGCTGGTTGTTTGTCATCTGGGTTATATTCTTTGGGAGCCCAACCAACAGCATCGTACTGAATTATGGATGCAAGCCAGAATAAGTGTTTAGCAACAGACAAACACACAACAGAGAAGGCATCAAGCTACTTTGTGCTAAGGCAAACCTTAGAACTAACCAAAATCAAAGCAAGAATTAAAATACACATAATTATAGTAACCAGATATAAGTTGTATTTCCTGATCAAAGTAACCAAGGATTACAACTCCTTACTTTCGAGAGGTAAGGGCTCTCCTACTCAGCTATTTTCTCACTCAATATCTGCATACCAATCCTCTCTGCCCTATTGGCTATTTATTACAGATATTTAGTGCTGAGCTGACCTGAGGTCATAACAAACTTCTGACAAAGATTCCTTCTCTTGCTCACATTCTTCTCCCCTGGTGATAAGTGCAGTAAGATAGTTCAGGTTACTTATCACTCTCTAGAACCTTCTTTCTTCTTTCTCTTCCTGTGATAAGTGTACAGCAGGGAAGGCTTATATTGGGACTTAGCACTTTGCTTGTTGGTAAGTTGGTAACTAAAGAAACTCAGCTCTTCCAATCATGCAAATCACTAAAAAGTACTCCAATGTCTCTTTTTAGTTGCTACATATACCATACATGGATATCTCAATATAGATTCTATATCGTCCTTTTTATTATTACCTATATTATTCCAACCTATTTTATCTTTCAATTCAAATCCTACCTTCTCCCCCTTGACAGTGGTAGCATCTGCACTCTGCAGCCCCTTATGACTAAGGATGTAACAAAGGACAAAAGGGATAGCTGCAGAAATATCTTTTCCAAATCACAGAAATGCAACAAGTAATCAATCAGTTCATCAAGACACAATATAAGAAAGGAAATACCCTAGATACACATAAGCACCAAAAGAGCTGACATTTTTTCTCTTATGTTATATTGCACATAGTCAAAACCAGCAGATGACTGATCATATCAAACAGCTTTGTAGATGCCTAACACTATGAACTAACTGAAACAGCCACTATGGCACAAGCAACAACTAACAATACCATCCGGCCAAGCAAGCCAACTGAACCAGCCGCCAACAAGTCAACAACTAACAACCAATTTCCATACAGGGACATAAATATATTATTGACTTTATTTCAAGTTCTCAATTGATATTTATAAGCCATAAATGATCTGAAAGAATATGTCGAGCATAACAATCCAACCAACTCCCAACTAAGAAGACATAAGGAGCCCTAAGATTGCAAATTGGCAAGCAAATTTAGACTCATAGCTCAATAACTGTGAGACCGCAAGCTCAGATGAACAATTGGAATCATTAATGACAAAATTAGAGGAATGTCTATCGCTTTCCCCCAATCCTCAACCCAAGAGGAAAAGGAAAAAGAGATTATTTTCTAAATATTGCAGCATTGACACTCTGAGACACGTTTCCAGTGTAATACCACAGGATGATCTCATAATCAGTCAAACTTGCATGTTAATGCAATCTTACACTAATTACTACCTGCTGAGCAAATGTTGCTGCCTCAATTGCAGCAGCAGCGAGGCTGCTTGAATGCGCAGAGGACCCTGACCCAGGACCAAGAATGCTTTTTGCATACGCCACACGTAGAATCTGACCATTTCTCTCAAGGTTTGTTCCATTGGTTGCTTCAAGGGCTTTAGTGGCATCCTCGACCTGTTCAACAAGGCAAAACAAAATCTGAAGTGTCAGACTGCGAATGATGCGATGTTCAGCAGCCATAGATAGCAAAAACAAAACAAAAAAAAGAACTAAAAAAAATTGAAACTAATACTTGATAATAGCTTTTCTCAACTACCAGCAGTAAACTTGTATGACATAAAACCTTCCCCTCAGTGGTGGGTAAATAAATGAATACAAAAAAATGACGTACTGAATAAAAGTGAACAAATGCGAATCCTCTTGAAACGTGGGTAAATTTGTCTCTAACGAGACGAAGATCCTGCAAAATTACAACAGGTGTTATATCAGCAACACACCTTCAAGAATTTATGGTAACATCATAATAAAGAATACCACGAAAGAGGCAGTCATCTATCCAATGGTGTTAAGTACCTTGATTGGAGCATGTTTAGAGAACTCATAGCGAAGCATTTCCTCATCGGCATTCTCATCCAATCCGCGCACAACCAAAACATGAGTAGGCCCTGATATTACATTAACTCAGAAATCAAACCCATACAGTAAGCAACTTAATATTTGCAATTATTACCAACCTGCCTCAGCTCCCTTTCTACTCGATGGTGCAGGACTTGATGACATGTCAGCTGAAGGAGCATCATCAGTCCGGCTCTCATTACACTGCATTTAGAGAGCAAAACTATCTTAGTTCATCAGGAATGTGAAGACCTCATTTTCCTATTAAGCTTGAGTAAGCTCCACCAATTTTGGCATTATGTTAAGGTGTAACATCCAATGTTGTAGAAATAAATTGCTACGAAGTAAAAAAAAAAAAAAAAAACATAGTCTAGCAGAATATAAGAACTACTTCCTCCGTTCTTTTTCTATTGCAACAATGAGAAATTTACACTATTCATTCACCACCCTTTAACTATCTATTAAAAAAAACAAAAACATAGTCTAGCAGAATATAAGAACTACTTCCTCCGTTCTTTTTCTATTGCAACAATGAGAAATTTACACTAGTCATTCACCACCCTTTAACTATCTATTGTGATTTTTACATAAGAAAAAAATATAGTCACGTGGGGTCTTGTTAGATTCGTCTCGATATATACTTTCTATATATCTAATTTGTATAATTTTTACTAAAAAGTAATTAAATATATTAATAGTTGAAGGTGTGCATTGGCAACCGTGAAAACTCAATTGTTGCAATAGAAAAAGAACGGAGGACGTATAATATATCATGTAAGTACTTGAGCCTTGAGCATTACCTCCGCTCAGCAATACATCTCTGCCTCAAGAGTTTGTCAGTGCTTAAAAAGTAATATAAACAGATTATCTGACATCAAGATTGGTATCTCCGATTGTATAACAAAATGACATCTACACACGATAACTAGTTCCTAGAAATATATTTAAGGTAACAACCAACTAGATTTATACGAATCATGAATGGTACATCAACCAATGATATAATATAAGGGTTCTCAAAAATCTACCAGCAATATGGTCAATGAAACAAGAAAAAGATATACCTGAAAGCATGACACACGACGAGCAAAATTGACACACCCACAGATAGTACACATCCAATCTGAGGGTACTATGGAGCTTCTATGGCTAACATGGGAGGATCTCTGACCATCTTGTCCATAAGGTGGTCCCCCTGAACCGGTGGGCTTGCTACTGCATCATAACAAGATTTTCTTCAAGATATAAAAAGCTGATTATATTAAAAGATTGCGAGCAAAATGACAGCCCAAACAGACACATAACTTATACCTATACTCGAACAGAAGTTTCCTTCCATCTACCACAAGACCTTCTAATCCTACCTTAGCCATCATCACCTGTGCTGCATCCTGTGACATCAAGCTCAGAAGTCATTCCGAGAAATAGTAAGAACAAAATAATCAGAAACCAACAATGAAAAGAGATTCAACCACTGATGGAAAATCAATAAAAGCAAATCCACGGGAAATTCCAGAATTCCGCTCCTTGATGACTCTAACATGGCGCAGAGGACCCCACTCAGCCTGATAAAAGTATGTCACTCAGTTACACGTCAAGCACGGGGGAAATACAAGCTACTATCAGAAACGCAAAAAGAAAGGGACTGAATGACTGATAGACATACAAGAATTTGATACAGATCTTCTTCAGTAGTCTTCTGAGAGAGACCCTTTACAACCACGGTAGCAGAAGGTGTCTAGCAGAAACAATCATTGTTAGCGCCTCCACTACCAAAAGAACAAGGACTAAAGAAAACATGAAGTAGTCTGTGCAAAAACATACCACAGAATATTGATCATGCCGTTTGTCTTCACGATCTCTACGTCTCTCAATCCTATCATACCGATCATCATAAGTATCCTCATGATGACTACGACCACGGCTACGACCTCTAGGTGACCTTGATTTGGAACGATCATCACGACCATGAGACCTTGAACGGGAGCGTGAATGCCTTCTATAAGGACTCAAATCCCTTTCATGGCTCAAATCTCTCCTTTCACGTTCTCGGTCGCGTGAACCACGCCGCCTCCAACTGTCGTCCCTTCTGCTTCTATCATAATCAGAATCATGACTATGCCTTCCGTAATCATAATCTCTCTCATGACTGTCATCTCTACGATTCCTATAATCATAATCATCAAAAGCATAATCATCACGCTCACGCATGCCAAATCGTCCAGCCCTGCAAAATCCATGATTTCTGCAGTGGTCAATATCAAGCAAGTCGTCTCCAAAGTTACCAGCATCTGTTTGTACCTGTGACCATCACGGAAATTATCCATCTCATGATATGGCTCATGATATGACTTATCATGTCTTCTAGATTCCCTTTCAAGGGAGAACTCTTCTTCATATCCTCTCCTCCTTGCTTGAGGCCATAAACCAACTGGTTGGGGGACTGCATAACTGTCCCTCTCAACGTCCCGATGGAATGTGCCCCTTGGATATGCACTATCCCTCGGAAACCTTTCATCTAAAAATCTCCTGTCATCATAGGCACTGCCAGCCCTGCCAAGAAAGCATCATGTGGGCCGATCAAAAGAAAATTACAATGAAAAAATAGATTTTTTAGGGATACGAAAAATAATTCATAGCGAAAGAAAGTTGCATAGAGGAAAATAATTCAGTCAAATATAAGGAAACTAGAGTAACATAAAGAAGGAATTCAAACCATGTTTAGAAAGAGACGTGCTAGAGGACTGGATGCATCATCAATTCATCACTATGTGCACAAACATATCAACATTTATCACCCACAAAGAATTTCCACTAGCCATACTATCATTTTTCTCCATTAAAAAAACCCACAATAAAAAAATTGAACACTACAAGACTCGAAGAATGACATGCCACAAGTTGCAAACGAAGACTAAAAGTGACACATAGTACAAATGAAGACTATGTTACCCTCGTTCCAACTTCCAAGCACTCACCGATAGTTTGGTTCATGGACAGCACCATATGCCTCCAATGCCTGTGGAGTGAAGAGAATAAGTCATGTCAGCAAGAAACAGTGATGGTACAAACAGGGAAATGATTCCATATCCTCAATGTCCACGGCTTTCTCTCATTGTTCTCTAAGGATGAGATGCCAGAAAAAATGGACAATCACATGAGCCCTAATTCTTGTATTATCATGCCATATCCCATATCCCATATAGGTGATTAAAAAGGAAACCACAATTACGCTGTTATTTTCCCATCCATGCTGAAGACCATAGCGATCATCCATTTCTTGTGACACTTGCTGAAGTTAACCCTGCAAGGCTTGTGGAATGATCTTTCAGAGGTTTCAGGATCAGGATGTTTGCAAAACTTTCCTGTAATGGATGCACAAACACACTGTTATGCCTTGCTGAACCAAGCACCAATTGCCATGACACGGCCTTCCCTCCAGCAGAATCCTTATAGCCACATACACCCATCACATTTCATTTCTCTAAAAACAAGTTTCACCAAGTAAATACACCAACTAGCTAGCCACCAAAAGTTCTTCTGGCAGGCTAAAAGACAAAATGAAACAAATGGTGTTCCTCTCTCTCTCTCTAAAGAGAGGTGCACATGTGCATAACCATCGGCATTAATCAACTCAACTCTCACCTTGCTATCAAGTGCATATGAAAATATCTCTTAAGGAGAACAAAGTTGGATCATAGGAACAGGTCAACATAAAAGATGGACCAGTTTTAGACGCATTAATATGTCTGGAAACAGTGCAAACATATTCTCAATTTTTCATGGAAAAAGTTCTCTAAAACATTCAATTAAGATTATTTGAATTCAAACCTTGTTTGACGAGAGCCAGGTCCATTACATGCATCAATCGTGGAATCATAAGAACTACAAACTCAAATAAACAATCTGTCCAGGGGCACCCAACTCCCAACTACAATGGAGCAGGGGAAAGAAGGTGGGCTTCTTTCGTTTGAGCTAATTTCATCGAATGATAGCACCCGGTCAACATTGACAACAAATCCACATTTAATATTCCATGGCACAAACAAATAGATTGCCAGCTAGGGAAGTAACAAGATATTTAACAGCCACTGCAAATCAAACAAAACTTGTAGCATAGTAAATGAGGCTTCCATCCGTCTTGACAATTAAGGGGGCTCTAAGCTAATATCATAATTAGGCCCCTGCAAATAGTAACTATTTAGCTACTACTCCGTTTAACTCCAATTTATTAAAAGGTGAAGCACCTAAAGATACTTGAATTAATAAAAGCTTGAAGTTAGAACCGAAAAATTATTATTTAATTACATGACAAAAATGGTCCCATTGAACTTAAAATCCCTGCTTTTTATTAAAGCTTGCACCACAGTCATACATCACCTAACTAATACAACCGAAAACATTAGGAAATTTTTTTTTTTTTGAATAAAGTTCGATGCTATTCGAGAAATTCAAAATGGCTATTATTCAATTAGAGACCCTGTTGAGCTTGCACAACAAACAAATCAACCTAAAACAAAATAACAATAACTCAGCCGCTGTCGGCTGTCATACAGTTTCACGTTCCTATTTATAGCAGCCGAGTCGAATTGATTTGGTATTACCCACTTAACTGTTATGTTAGAGATTTATCCTCACCAATTACCATTTTCGAGCCAGTAATGATCTCAATGCCGAATTGATTGAAAGTTTATACTAATCCCCCTATCTTCCACAATTCAATAACCTGTATCATATCTCATTCTCAACCACGAAAACACAAACCATCGAAATTCTAAAAAGCAATGAAAATTTACAGGAAAAGACATCTTTTTTTTTTCCAATACCCCCGAACAAACTACACTTGTACGGAAACCGGGGTCTCCAACCATGTCCCTTCATCAGAAATCAACAGATAGCAAACCAATCTTTACCCCAGATATGATAGCAATATTGTGCAAATTTTATTGGGTATAAAAAAGGGACAAAAATCATAATTCATAACTTGAATTCTGCACCTGCCCGGTAAATCCGAATTGAATATAATCCAAAGCTTCGAGCATCGCAATTCCAACCCATACATACAACAGAAAAAAATATAAAAAATAAAAATAAAAATTTACCTTTAACCTGCAAAACGCAATTTTTGCCCAAAAAAGAAAAAAACCCTAGCTCAAAAAATGGAAGATTTGAGAGCTTCACAAGTCGCAGCAACAAATTCTGAGGCTAATAAAAAGAATAGAAGAAGAAAAAAGGGAGAATCAAATTTTATGTGAGCTTAACAAAACGGATTTTCGAATCTGAAATTTGGGAAGGACTGGGAGGGTACAGGATAACAAACAAAAGAAACGATGGTAGGGGAGAAACAGGAGTTGTTCTTCTTACGTTGAGAAAAATAGGTTTCTAAAACTAAAATTTCCTATTAAGCCATAAATACAGATATTTTTATACTGTATTTATATACATCCAATTCTTTCTCTCTCCTCCCCTGACTCACTCCTAACCCCTCCTCCTCCACAACCACCACCACCACCACCACCATCACCATCTTCTTCTCGACGGCACCACCACCACCACCACCACAAGAATCATCACACCACCCCTCCCTTTTTTTTTTTTTAAAAAGGAAAGGAGGGCGCCTAATTTAGGTGCCTGCACCATTGGTGGGGCGCCTAGCGCCCCCAATGGTGCGGCGCCTATTAGCGCCCGTGGTGCGCACACCAAAGCCCCCTTTTAAAAAAAAAAAAAAGAGTGGGGATGGTGGTGGTGTGTCGTAGGCGATGGTGATGTTGAAGATGATAGGGAGGGAAGTGAAGAAGGAAGGGTGAAATGAGAAAAGAGATGGAAATATACCAAAGCCGTATTTTTATACACGTATTTAGGGCGTTAGTAAGTAAAAAAATGGCGTCGTTTAGCAAATGAGGAAAAATATTAAGGCCCTGTTTGACACTAGCGTTCTAGGTAGCGGGTAGCATTTTAAGTTACTAGTTTAACACCCCGTGCAAAAATATACGGGATGCTAATTGTTTGAGTTTATTTAAAGAAAATGTTTAACAGTATATATGTGACATACATAAAACAAATAAAGTCACATATAAATATTACAAACGCATTATCATATAATATGCAACAAAGTAAATAATATGACAACTGTGATGACTATATGAACAAATTGAAAGAAAAACTAATTATATAAATTAAAAGTTTTCGTAACACTTATTACACATTCTGAAATACTTTCTTATACACTACATTTGTGGTAACATTTGAGTTCCCACGCTCTTTATCACATATTAAAATTTTTAAACCCTTTTTGCTTGTAACTTTTGATACAGCAACATAGAATTGTCCATGATTGAATACTGGCCGAGGGAGATATAATCTTACATAGGCTAGAGACTGTCCTTGGCTTTTATTTATCGTCGTTGCAAAACATACAACAAATGGAAACTGCTTTCTCTGAAATTTTATCGGCAACTTTGTTGCGTCTGATGGTGTAAGTGTCATTGTGGGAATGAAAAACTTTATCCCCCACGTTACTGCCGGACACAACAACAACCTCAATAATACGATTGTCAAGATGCTTGACGACTAATCTGGTACCATTACATAGCCCAAAAGTCTGGTCAATATTCCTTAGGAGCATCACCGGTGCACCTACCTTAAATCTAATGTTATGATTTGGCAATACCCCGCACTTGATCGTATTTAGAAATTCGGTAAAATACATCTCATGAACTCCAAAATTCCCTTCCTCAATGGAAATTGCATCTGAACTCAAATAACTTCTTTCTTCACCTGGCAAGCGAGACAAAACATGATCATTAACCATGTCGGCAATTTCATTAGTTGGAGCAAGAATAGCTCTTTCCATGTTAATGTCTTCAATGGTACCAAGACATACACATATTTCAGGCTAAAGAACAAAGCATAATAGTTACAAATTTAGAAAAGTAGTATATATAAAATAATAAGTGAAAAAGAAATCTTAACCATTAGGGAGGCATACTTGTACACATGATAGAAGGTCATAGATGTCTTTGATTGTATCCTGTTTTAGAAATTTATTAGTCTCAATTGATAGCTCACTTCGGCGTGCTAAAAATGATTATGATCCTCCTGCACTTGTCCTATTATAAAAGTAAAAAAAAAAAGGTATAAGTAATTTTATGCCAACTCGGCTATTGCAAAAACAGATTCGATACTAATTTAACATGATTATTATAAAACATTAAATGTAACCAAAATGAAAACATGACAATCAAATGATATAATTGACCATACGATAGTTGAGCTATAATGTTAGGAGGTAATTAAAAAGAGCATTTTATTATATGATATCATTAAATACAAAATAAAAGGCCCATAAATGTTACTTAGAAGGTGTCATAATATATAGGTTTTAACTAATTAATTTGAGTCATAAAAAGCAAATGAAGTGGGCCTAATGTAATGTTTTAGTTGCATGGTTTAACTTTAGTATTTTTAGAATCATGAAAATTGAATTGATTTTTTTTTACTACTTTTCAATGTGATTTCCGACTTTTTGTATGCTTAATTTTTTTTTTTTTTTTTTTTAACATTTCAACTTCTTTTTACAAACACATTCCATATATATCTACTCAATTTATTCTTACTTTGTTTTATTAAATAATTACATAGTTCTCTTATAATAATTTTTTTAATTTCCTTTAAGGTTAAAAATTTTTAACTTCGACTTTTACATTTAAAATTTAAAGTAACAAAAAAGGAAAACAATGAAATACCTTTTTTTGAACTCAATAATTTCAGGAATTTCAAAATTGATGAATATCTTGCTTGCATCGCGTATTGTTGTAACACGAAGATAACCTATTAATATTACACAAAACGAATTATTTATAAAACGAAAATATATACAAAGTAAATAAGAGGGTACATATATTTTACAAAATGATATTTGCCTTGATTGTCACTACATGTGCATTTGATTGTCATGTTTAAAACCTGTGCAAGCACGGGATGCTAATTGTTTGAGTTCATTTAAAAATAAATAAATAGTATGAATGTGACATAAAACAAAAAAAAAGCCACATATAATTATAAAAAAACGTAGTTATCGTATAATATGCAATAAAGTAGACGATAAAACAATTGTGAGTGCCTATATGAACACAATGAAAGAAAAACTAAGCACATAAATTAAAAGTTTTTATAATACTTATTACACATTCTAAAATACTTCCTTATACACTACATTTGTGGTAACATTTGAGTTCCCACGATCTTTATCACCGATTAAAATCTTCAAACTTTTTTTGCCTGTAACTCTTGATACATCAACATAGAATTTTTTCATCAAATCAAATAAAGAATACAGTTTTTAAACGTTGAAATGGTGCAATCATGTAAAGAAAATATCAATTCATCTATAATAAGAGTGGATCTAATCAGATTGAATAAAAAACGAAGATAAATGAAACGATAAGTAGTTAAATATTATGAGTATTGATTTCACATTTTGAAATATTTTCTTGTACACTATATTAGTGATAACATTCGAGTTCCCGTGATCTAATTACTATTGTAATCTAATAAAATGAAGGATGAAATACGTTTTCATTTTGGGTAAAAATCAAAAATATTGAATAATCATCCTATTAAATAGACAATATATTTGCATATGTATTTTATATTCAATTGTTCTATAATAATTTTAGATCAGTATTTCGAGTACCAAATCAAAAACTTTAATATCGTTACAAATTAAAATTTATTTTAGGAGAAAATAAAATAACTTCATAATTTATATATGAAAACTAAAAAGAGAAAGAACTTGCATAACATAAACTTGAATTAAACATAGGTATACGTTTTTATCATTATGTTGCAATATAATAAAACAAAAAAGTTCCTTAAGTTTTATTGTTATGTTATTTTTCACATGCAATATATTAAAATCAAATTTAGATTTATGCCTTGCATGAATAATTGCTAATTTTTCCAATGTATTTGAATTTCTCATATACGGGCTTAAATTTTGATTGATTGCTTCTTAGGTGTATGACGTCATCATACTCCTTCAGTCCCATATTAATTTCAAAATTGTGTATATTTGCGGTTCCATAGTAATAGCAACACTTCAACTTGAAGTATTTGTATAGTTTCTTCGATATACAACTATATCCCCTATCTTTTCTTAAAATGATGAAACATTCACATGCAAACATCAATCTACATAGTTTGTCTATAAACTAAAGATACCCCCATGTCTTTCATCATATCTACTTTCACAATAAAATAATTAAACTCTTGTCCAACTTTATCCATTTCCTAAAGTATATGCAAACTAATTTTTTTTTCCTTATTTATTGTACTAACCGCTTTTGAGATAATGGATTTGTCTAATACCTTCATGTTTATATGGGTCTATAAATTTCACTGAAATATCCTAGGTAAGAACCTAAAGTCATTTGTTGCACTAAAGCTCATCTGATTTACTTTTTCTTTTATATTCCAAAAAGTAAGTACTTTTTTTTAGGGTTTTCTAGTACTACTCGAGAGAATAAAAGTTTATTACATATAGATTTATGACCATATGGTTGAAAAAGTTTCAAAAGGAATTATCATAGGTAAATTTATTATATTTTGTTTCCCTAAATCTCATCCAATTGTAGTAAGCTCAGTATCTTTTTGTCTTCATCTAACCAAAAAATATAGTAATTGTCTCTCTTTCCTTTCTCTCTTGAAATCCTAGGTTTCCTTTTTTATATGGGGCTACCACCCCCTTTTGGATGGTGGCTTGATTTTTTTTCTTCTTTATGCTATTTATTTCTAAGTTTTTGTTAACAATAACCTCCAGTCTCTTAATAATGGAAAGTTGTTCTATCCATGTATTGTATTAAGTTCTAAAATATTTTACTAATAATCTTTGAAAATATATTTTTTTCTCTCTTACAAAAAATCCTAGTTCCCCTTTTTTGATATAGGGGCTACCGTCCCATTTGGGTGGTGTCGCAAGCCAATCTTTTTTTTTTTTTTTTGTTATTTATTTCTAAGTTTTTGTTAACAATAACCTCTATTTCCTTTCTAATCAAAAGTTGTTCTACCCATGTATTGTAGTAAATTCTAAAATATTTTATTGATTACTAATAAGCTCACGAAATACATGGACTGATGAGTCTTTTTCATTGTATTAGGATGTAGATCTTTATGCTTTATAATCTATTCTCTTGGTCTTCTATGAAATTTGGTGGTGGTAGTTTTATCAATGAAAAATCCTATGTGGAAGATAAAGTAATAGGATTTTGTTGTCTTCATACCTAATGTGAGGTCAGTGTGCTTGGTACTATTGCTATTGCAAAGAAAAACTCATGGTTTACCTATAATAACCCCTACAACTTAATTTTTTTGAATGTATATATTTAGAACTATTAATTTCTACCTCGACGTCTGTCTATTTCATACGAGAATAATGATGCAACACATCTAAAATTATCTTTAATACTACTTCCTCATTTAAGGTAAAATAACAAAAAATATGGAGTTATGAACAATATGATGTTCAATTCAATTTTAACTCTAACCCATATTTGATTGTGAGACTCCTTGTAGTTGTAGCATATCGGAACCCAAAAATAGGCCTACAAATCTTTAATAGAAAGAAAAATTAATGATGCAAATAACATATAGAAAGAGAACGTTAAATAAAACTTAAAGTAGGGCTATATCTACTTGGTACTCATAAGTTGTAGAAGACTTCCTTCTATACCACATTAGTCGTAGTATCGGATTCTTCATGCTTTTTGTCGCATATTATTACGATTTTCATGCCCCTATTACTTGCGACTCTAAAAACGTCCACATGAAATAGATTATGGCAAGAAAAAAGGTCTAAGGAAATACAAAAGCATGCTTTTTTTTTTTTCATGCAAACTAATTATGCAATTTAATAGATAAGTTTCAATTACAAAAAAATCACCGATGTTTTTAAAGTTTAAACTAGTTATTAGGCCCGGCTATGCCCCGGGTAAGAAAAAATTTCATTTATTAATATAATACTTTATAATAAGAACACTAAATACAACTTAGTCTAGTGGTTAAGACTTTAATATATGTACTTGAGGTCTCGGGATCAAATCCTATACTATGCAATTTCTAATTTTTTTTTATTGTACATGGATTACATGAACTAAAACTCCATAGGGAGAGTGCCACGTGGCACAGTTTCTTGTTTATGCACGCCTTTTAATATATTTGTATAGATATTAAAAAAAAACTTTTGATCATATTATTCTATTATATTTAACTATAATTTTACCCACAAAAATTATGCATATAATGTACATTCCCCTTTTTTCTCTATCGTGATATTAACTCTCATCAAACAAATTTAATGACAATCATTCATGTGGCAAGTCAAGCTCTCCCACTTTCACAAATTGTGCAATTTAGTCCTGAAATTTTAGTTGGAGTAGATTGACCACCCTATACCATTAATTTTGCAATCTTTTTTTTTTTCTAGAATGGTCAAAGTATAAGGTTATCTCTATATAAGGGCGTGTACCTTGTGATATTATTAGTGGAAATGTATTACGCTTTTCGAGCATAATAAACTTTATCTTTTTACATGATAATATATTGTGATCTACACCCATTGTTGTATGATTATTGTCTTTTTTATTTCTTCTCTCAAAACTGGTTACAGGAATGATTATTGAGTTGTTGTCGTCGACGAAGTTTGCTTATGAAATTTGAAAAGGGATATGAAACTAATCACAAAGGTCGATAATATTTGTTGCACATTAGTTATTTAAGGAGTACTGATTTAGTTTGATATCGAACCATGCAATATACAATAATTTTACGTAAGCATCCATCTTTAAAATCATCTAGTAAATTCCTTTGTATAAAAAATCCCTCTAATTAAACTTTAAACTCAAATACAACAAATTACAAAAGAATAAAATTCTCTCTCTTTTTCTACTTCAATCCCTAGCTCATCTATAGTAAATTCCTTTCTTTGCATAAACCTCCGAACACCACCGGTGCCATCTACGAGATCCTTCGAGATATGGCTTCAAAGGAGATTAATCATAGAATATCAACTCCAATTATGCATGAATATTAACTCCTTCACCACTTGCATGATTATTTGTGGCAACTCCGTCGTATGTTGCCTGGTCTTTTTCAGTGAAAACAAACCGCATTTTCGATATCTCCATCTTCATTTGTCTGATCTTTTCTAATATCGAAGATATGGATTTATCAACCATTAGTACAGGCTTTGAAACCCACGTTTTTCCTATGTAAATAAAACAAAAGAATCCAATTTACAACCTAACTAACACATATAACCTCGGAATAAGTTTATATTCAATCATTTCTTCTAGTACAAACTAATGAAATTACCTCTCATCACCTTCTGAAAATCAGCAAGTTGGGCTTGATGTTCTCTCTTCTCCTGAAATAGTTTGTTTAATCAATGTAAATAACCATGAAAACGACAAAAAAAATGATTCAAAATCAAATTAAAGTGATTCTTACTTTGTTTTGAATCCACTTCGAAGTTGTCGCCTTTCCTTTCCTTTCCTCGTCTTCTCGATCTTCTCTCTTAATGCTTCTTTTCTTATCGTTATTACCTTAAGGCTCTGCCCAATTTCACCTTTTTTTTTCTCAAATCTACTTTCACAATAAAATAATTAAACTCTTATCCAACTTTATCCATTTCCTAAGGCATATGCAAACTAATTGTAAATTTTTCCTTCTTTTTTGTATTAATCGCTTATGAGATGATGGCTTTGTCTAACACCTTCATGTTTATATGGGCCAAAAATATTTCACTGAAATGTCCTAGGCAAGAACCTAAAGTTATTTGTTGCACTAACACTCATCTGATTACTTTTTCTTTTATATTCCAAAAAGTAAGTACTTTTTTCATTGATTAAGATTTCTTTTTTTTATCAAGAAAAATCAAAAAGCGAAGAAATACACAATGTTTTATGCTTTTATAAAATATTTTATGTAATTGTCAAAAATATTTTTCTTGCTTTTTGGAGTACTAATACATACTCCCGTCGTTACATAATATGTTTTCTATTTACTATTCCTACACAAACCAAGGAATACTATAAAATATTGGTATTGGGGTTGAATGATTACTTTTTGAGGAGGAGATGGGAGAATACCTATGCAAATATTAAATTATAAATTGAAGAGAGAGAGTGTCATATTGTGGACAACTTGCGGTTCATATGTAAATATTAAATTATTATAAACTTACAAAATACGTAATAAAGTAGAAATAAAAAAAAAATTATGGAACACCCTTAAATGAAAAGTAGAAAAAAATTTATGGAACGAAGAAAGACAATAGAAGGGAGTTCGGGATACAATAAACATATTTAAAGGAGTCCATATGATATATGTACATATTAACCCATGTATATGACTTTAAAGAACAATTTTTTTCCAACTTGTATTTAAAATATAAACCAAAATATTGGTTCACGGAAACATTGCCTTTACAGGTACATATTAGCAACTAATCACGACTTATTCTCCCCAACTTATTTTCAGTTCAATTTAGTTCAGTTCATAATTTATTTCTCTGATAATAAAACAATGATAATTACGATTATTTTATCATCATTATTATTATTATTATTATTATTATTATTATTATTATTATTATTATTATTATTATTATTGTTGTTGTTGTTGTTGTTGTTTTGTTTTTCTGCTAAGAAATTAAGAATTGTAATAGGTTGTGAGATGTGATGTGGGCCCCAAGAGCGGTCGCCTGAGCTTCGATATCCGTACGCCTGAAACCTGCAAAACAAAGTTAGACTACCCCGGGGGTGGTTTCGGGATCGCCCCTTCGATGCTCAAGTCAAATGTGATTGAGGTAGAGAGAGAAAGTCTAGAGAGAGATGCTATAGTTTGTTGGGTGAGAATTGAATACTTGTTCATTGATGAGACTTGTTGGTATATATAGTGTTGGGAATTCCCGGGACAAGAAACATTAATTGGATGGGCCTCCTTGTGATCAATGGCTAGGTTACCTTTTCAGGTAATGATTACTTCATCCCTTTACAGGATCCCCAAGCTTCCGAGATTAGGTCAACTCACAGGTGGAACCCACTATTGCCACATGTCCCAAACTTTGGGGGCTTTTATATCTTTATTGGGCTGCTGATTATTTGAGCCCAAACAATTAGCCCCACGCCGGGGGTGGGGGATCATGGAGGTCCCACTGAATGATGCCCGCCCGTGGCGGAATAACGACCATTTTACTCTCGACCGACTCCCTTGTCCCACCGAGGCGGATAAACCGAGTGTATCTTTAACGCCCCGAAAATACATAACCTTAACCGTCAGCGGAATCATAGCTTAAGCCTGTGGGTTAGGGCCCACTTATAATATAATAGTCTAAAATGATAATTCATCTATACATTTGCTCATCATAAAACAATACTTGTTCGTCCATCATACAAAATGTTCTAAACCTCATAGAACCATACATAGTCTCCTCAACACATCTCTTTATAATAGTCATATCAGAATCGTTCTTCAATACCTAAAACATAAAACAAAACGTCATGAGCCGAGGCTCAAGAACATACTACCCTAACATCGTAAAAGCATTTCAACTTATTTTAGTTGCAAACAGGGAGAAGAGAATATAGTCAAATCATTTCATAAACATGCACTTCAAATCAGGAATTTAAGAACCACTCAGGTTGTCATTATCATTATCATTATCATCATTCATTTACATAATCATTATCAGGAAACTTTCATTAGTTATTTGAGTTCAACGGAAGGCAAAGCCACCGAGGACATAAGTCCCCCATCAGAAGGTGGCATATAATGCCATAAATCATAACAGAAGGCAAAAGCCACCGAGGATATTCATCCCCCATCGAAGGTGGCATATAATGCCAATAGTAACGAAGGCGAGCCACCGAGGACATTGTCCCCCATCGAAGGTGGCATACTGCCATATTGCGGGTGCCACCGAGGACGTTGTCCCCCATCGAAGGTAGTGTTGCCGCCAGAAGGTACGTGCACGACCCGACTCTTTATCTTAACTTTATCGTGTTTCATTTCTTTTATGAATCAGAATCACATTACATAATTGTAACCGTAATCTTAAAACGTAATCGTAATCACAATCATATCAAATTCGTCATACTTCATAGCATCAAATCATTTAATAAATATTGTTTACATAGACAAACATTTCATATCCCGCACACCATATAAAATATAGCATTATAAACATTTCATAAAAGCATCATATGAAACATAGTTGGAAGGGGAGTGCGGGTGTTAGCAGTAGACGTTACCTAAAATCCTGCTTACCAACTTTGATAGCCGGGGGAGGCTTGTAATATCCTTTATCTTCTTTAATCTATTCAAGAATAATTTTATTAATGAACGTTTCGTTATTTAGCTTTTAAGCCTAAATATTAGCTAGCGGTTATTAACGTCATAACGTTCCTTATAACATCGTAAAGGCCTCATTAAAGGTCGTTATTACCTTAGTCGTTAATAACTTCTTAAGGTGACTTTTAAACAACTAATTAGGTGGAATAACTCCTTTAGTTATACTTTTAGAATTATCGAAATATTATACTTACAATTACACATATTATCAGAGTTCATAGTTAATTATCCATTAATCGTCTATCATTAAACTAATTAAGTTTATACCTATACTATAACCATTAACATTATTTTAATATTATTTAATCACTTAAAACTAATAAATTAAGCTATCTTGTTATTATAAGTAAACTTAAGGATTAGTGGAGTAATCATAACTTAAACTCATAATATAAATAGCAAGCTTATTTGGATTTTAATTAGTTTTAAACAACTCAACTAGTTTAGTAATCATGAAATATAACCCAATAATAGTTTTTAGGAGTCAAGTTAAGTGGTTTAATTAAACTAATCAAATCAGTCCATAAAATAAGTTCAAACATCTTTTTAGCCTAACATAATAAAATTCAGATTAGTTTAATCATAACTTTCTTAGTTTAAGTCTTATAACAAGATTAGCCCAATCAACTAACTACATAGTTTAACCAAGTAACTATCAATTAAACTAATTAACATAGTTTAGCTTAAGCAACGCATATTTAGGCCCAACCAATTTATGTAATCCATTTAAACTGAGAAGGTTTAGCTAAGTAAATATGTTTTTAGGCCCAAACTAATGCTAACTATCAATGGGTAAATTGGGCTTGTATTAGTAATACTTGAAAATCCGAAAATTAAAAGAACACAAGAGGTAATTTATACCTCCGCTACATGAGCAGGGGGCGACTTCACGCGGCTCAAGCGAGAGGAGGACAGAGCTCCGGTGAACGGCGACGGTGGACGGCGGCAGAAGCAGGTGTCGGCGCGACACGAGCAGTTGGTTCGAGGGGTGGTACTCCGGCGAGCCGGGCAGCAAGACAAGCAAAGCAGAGCACGAGAGAAAAAGGAAGAAAGGAAGCAGGGGCCACGAGCTGCAGCGGCGGAGTTGCCGACGGTGGTCAAAGGCGGGTGGCGCACCGGTGATGCGGCGGTGGTCGGCGGCGGCCTAAAAACAGAGGGAGAAGGAGAGAGTGGTGTGGTGTGATGCTTGATGGACATGGCTATTTATAGCCATTATCAAGCTTCTAGAAAGCTTTGAAGATAACAATGGATGGAAGAGAATTTTGATGAGAATTCTTTTCTTGGGTTTGATGGTGGCAAAGCACTTGATTGGTTGGAAGAGAAAAGAAATGCACCTTGGTATGCCATGTAAGAGAAAGAAGGTAGAAGAAGGTGGAAAGGAGGAGGAAGGAAGGTTGAATAAGGAAGAAGAAGGTGGGCAAGAAAGTCAAAAATTTTGGCTTAAACTTATCCATCTAATTCCATTATTCTTCTTCTTTCTTTTTCTATTATTATTATTATTAAAATAATTTCACTTTGGATAATTAATATTAGAAGAGAAGTTATGCATATTGTGATTTTTACTTACTTGTTAAGCTAATTATAATTCATAACTACTTAATAAAAATTACATTCTTCTTTTTTTTATTTATTTTAGAAAAATCATACCTTAATAGCTTGTAATAGTTTAATTAGTACTTCATTGATAACATAATTAGTAAAACAACAACTAGTTAGCTAATTAAGCATGTTTAAATTTTCAGGATATTACATCCTCACCCCCTTAGAAAAAGTTTCGTCCTCGAAACTTAAATAACATAGTCGAGTGCCGAGTAAGGCCTTTCATAAAATTTTAACGTCACATTCACATATAAGTGCATAACACATATACATAGTAGTAAGTAGTACGTACACATAACTTTGCATAATTATAAGTCTTTCAAGCAAACAAATGCAGGTATCCTGATCATTATTAGTTAAAACCAACGACAGTCATACGCACATCGAGTTTGTCAATCCACGTCCAACCATACTTTTTAAATAGCAGGAGAGGGATTAAAGAAGGCGTCATTAGCTTCAGTCTGTTGCATTACGTATGCTCTTTCCGCTTATGTGGACTCACGTCATTAGTTTCTTTCTCTCTAATTCTCATCATTCACATAATCTCGAAACAACATTACATTCCATTATATATTTCGAATTCTCATGACTTCAAATGTCCAAAAACATAATATCATACGTGGTCCACCAATTTACTAGAAAGCCTAAACCCAAATTCATTAAGCTAACTTGCCTTTAATACATCAATCTACTCCTCTCTCATAACCATTTGAAGAGTTTAATTGTGCTTTGCATATAACTTATTCATTCTCCTTCTACAATATGATCGTCATTGGACATTTATGAGCGTCACATTTTGAACCTGTCTCTAAAATGACAGTATCATCTGATAAGGTATTTACAAAACTGCTAAATTCATTATTTCATTATTTATCCATCCTCAATTTCAGTCGTCACATAAAACCAATATCATCATCATAGCCCCAACCTTCCCAAACAATCATAACATATTCCTAACCAAGTTTCTTACATAATTAACATCAAGTGTTTAAGCTCTTAATTGCTCAAGATTCTATCAACCTACATAGTGGTTTATTCTTCATCACGACTTCGATTTCCTCAACATTTCCTCAAGATTCTATAAACATTTCTCCCTTTTTTTTATGGGAATTCTATCACTTGAATTCATCTATTATACATTTCTAAATTATATCAATGACCATACCAATAAGATATTTATCTAATAAATTCTCAAACAGAAAGGTTTCTTGCCTAATGTCTTTCAAAGAAGGTCAAACACTTACTTCTCCAAATTCAGTTTTCTATTGACGACCATATGCTTACTTCCTAATCACACTCCATGTAGCTATTACATCTCCAAGTAGCACACTCCTATTCCTTCAAGATATATATTTGTCTAACTTCTTCAATTAATGCTTCACATTACCTAAAAGCCATAACACCAATCATAACATCCAATATACATTATGACGTACTTCAGCTTTTCAAATACTCAAATCCTTAAGACTGAAGTAATATCAAGTACTCTCTAACTCCTTAAGTAGAAATCCTAATTCCTTATAAATTTTTGAATCTCGAAATCGGCATATAAAATTCAATCCCAAAATAAGTCTCACGTCATTAAATAATTAGATAATCTCCACCATACCATTAACTTTAGATATTCAGAATGCCTTAACCCCCTTTTCTTTATACCACCCAAAAATATATTCTTAATCATCATGAAATCTCTAAACATTCTTTACATTAGTTCATTAACACTTTTTGTGCCTTACTTCGAACATAAAATATAACCACTCATACCTCAAAAGATCATTCACAAATCATTCGTCCCTATTACTCAAATAACCATCAGTTTATCCTTGAGCCATTCAACATCGAACTTTTCACATAATTCATACAAAGTAAGAATCTCATAATTTTCCCTTTAGCATCTTATTTCTTAGATTCTACTAATCCAAAACTTAAAATTACCAATCCCTAAATATTATCCTCAAAAGACCATAAGGTTGAATTCTTATTTCTTAGCTTCTAATAACCCAAAAATTAAGCTCGTTCCAATCTCCAAATATTATTCAAAAGATGAAAATATGATACTTTTAAGTTTAAATTCTCATATCTCAATTATTAAGACCCAAATAGTCATCAATTAACCTCAACTTGCTTATCATCTAATTTCCCAAAGGATCATACCTAGGCGATGCAAAGTCTAATACTCGCACTTCCGCTAGGTTTCGGCTCGATACCATTCTCGTAACGCCCGAAAATACATAACCTTAACCGTCAGCGGAATCATAGCTTAAGCCTGTGGGTTAGGGCCCATTTATAATATAATAGTCTAAAATGATAATTCATCTATACATTTGCTCATCATAAAACAATACTTGTTCGTCTATCATACAAAATGTTCTAAACCTCATAGAACCATACATAGTCTCCTCAACACATCTTTTTATAATAGTCATACAGAATCGTTCTTCAATACCTAAAACATAAAACAAAACGTCATGAGCCGAGGCTCAGTAACATACTACCCTAACATCGTAAAAGCATTTCAACTTATTTTAGTTGCAAACAGGGAGAAGAGAATATAGTCAAATCATTTCATAAACATGCACGTCAAATCAGGAATTTAAGAACCACTCAGGTTGTCATTATCATTATCATTATCATCATTCATTTACATAATCATTATCAGGAAACTTTCATTAGTTATTTGAGTTCAACGGAAGGCAAAGCCACCGAGGACATAAGTCCCCCATCAGAAGGTGGCATATAATGCCATTAATCATAACAGAAGGCAAAAGCCACCGAGGATATTCATCCCCCATCAGAAGGTGGCATATAATGCCAATAGTAACGTAAGGCGAGCCACCGAGGACATTGTCCCCCATCAGAAGGTGGCATAATGCCATATTGCGGGTGCCACCGAGGACGTTGTCCCCCATCAGAAGGTAGCGTTGCCGCTAGAAGGTACGTGCACGACCCGACTCTTTATCTTAACTTTATCGTGTTTCATTTATTTTATTAATCAGAATCACATTACATAATTGTAACCGTAATCTTAAAACGTAATCGTAATCACAATCATATCAAATTCGTCATACTTCATAGCATCAAATCATTTAATAAATATTGTTTACATAGACAAACATTTCATATCCCGCACACCATATAAAATATAGCATTATAAACATTTCATAAAAGCATCATATGAAACATAGTTGGAAGGGGAGTGCGGGTGTTAGCAGTAGACGTTACCTGAAATCCTGCTTACCAACTTTGATAGCCCGGGGAGGCTTGTAATATCCTTTATCATCTTTAATCTATTCAAGAATAATTTTATTAATGAACGTTTCGTTATTTAGCTTTTAAGCCTAAATATTAGCTAGCGGTTATTAACGTCATAACGTTCCTTATAACGTCGTAAAGGCCTCATTAAAGGTCGTTATTACCTTAGTCATTAATAACTTCTTAAGGTGACTTTTAAACAACTAATTAGGTGGAATAACTCCTTTAGTTATACTTTTAGAATTATCGAAATATTATACTTACAATTACACATATTATCAGAGTTCATAGTTAATTATCCATTAATCGTCTATCATTAAACTAATTAAGTTTATACCTATACTATAACCATTAACATTATTTTAATATTATTTAATCACTTAAAACTAATAAATTAAGCTATCTTGTTATTATAAGTAAACTTAAGGATTAGTGGAGTAATCATAACTTAAACTCATAATATAAATAGCAAGCTTATTTGGATTTTAATTAGTTTTAAACAACTCAACTAGTTTAGTAATCATGAAATATAACCAAATAATAGTTTTTAGGAGTCAAGTTAAGTGGTTTAATTAAACTAATCAAATCAGTCCATAAAATAAGTTCAAACATCTTTTTAGCCTAACATAATAAAATTCAGATTAGTTTAATCATAACTTTCTTAGTTTAAGTCTTATTACAAGATTAGCCCAATCAACTAACTACATAGTTTAACCAAGTAACTATCAATTAAACTAATTCACATAGTTTAGCTTAAGCAACGCATATTTAGGCCCAACCAATTTATGTAATCCATTTAAACTGAGAAGGTTTAGCTAAGTAAATATGTTTTTAGGCCCAAACTAATGCTAACTATCAATGGGTAAATTGGGCTTGTATTAGTAATACTTGAAAATCTGAAAATTAAAAGAACACAAGAGGTAATTTATACCTCTGCTACATGAGCAGGGGCGACTTCACGCGGCTTAGGCGAGAGGGAGGACAGAGCTCCGGTGAACGGCGACGGTGGACGGCAGCGAGAAGCGGTGTCGGCGGCGACACGAGCAGTTGGTTCGAGGGGTGGTACTCCGGCGAGCTGGGCAAGCAAGACAAGCAAAGCGAGCACGAGAGAAAAAGGAAGAAAGGAAGCGGGGGCCACGAGCCGCAGCGGCGGGTTGCCGGCGGTGGTCAAGCGAGTGGCGCACCGGGTGATGCGGCGGTGGTGGTCGGGCGGCCTAAAAACAGAGGAGAAGGAGAGAGTGGTGTGGTGTGATGCTTGATGGACATGGCTATTTATAGCCATTATCAAGCTTCTAGAAAGCTTTGAAGATAACAATGGATGGAAGAGAATTTTGATGAGAATTCTTTTCTTGGGTTTGATGGTGGCAGCACTTGATTGGTTGGAAGAGAAAAGAAATGCACCTTGGTTTGCCATGTAAGAGAAAGAAGGTAGAAGAAGGTGGAAAGGAGGAGGAAGGAAGGTTGAATAAGGAAGAAGAAGGTGGGCAAGAAAGTCAAAAATTTTGGCTTAAACTTATCCATCTAATTCCATTATTCTTCTTCTTTCTTTTTCTATTATTATTATTATTAAAATAATTTCACTTTGGATAATTAATATTAGAAGAGAAGTTATGCATATTGTGATTTTTACTTACTTGTTAAGCTAATTATAATTCATAACTACTTAATAAAAATTACATTCTTCTTTTTTTTATTTATTTTAGAATTACAGTATCATGGCGCCGAGCGGGTCAATCCCTGTTGAAGGGGTTGTGCCGACTAGGACACCTCTTTTAGAGAAGGATTGCGCCGACCAGTGTCACTTCCTGCTGAGAGGAACTGTGCCGACATGTCCCTTTTTGTTGAAGGAATAATGCCGACTAGGTCTATTCTTCTTGAAGGAAAAGTGCCGACCGGGTCTATTCCTGTTGAGGGAAGAACGCCGACCGGGTCAATTCCTATTGAAGGAAAAATGTCGACCGGGTCTATTCCTGTTGAAGGAAGAATGCCGACCGGGTCTATTCCTGTTGAAGGAAGAATGCCGACCGGGTCTATTCCTGTTGAAGGAAAAATGCCGACCGGGTCTATTCCTGTTGAAGGAAGAACGCCGACCGGGTCAATTTCTATTGAAGGAAAAATGCCGACCGGGTCTATTCCTGTTGAACGAAGAATGCCGACCGGGTCAATTCCTGTTGAAGGAAAAATGCCGATCGGGTCTATTCCTATTGAAGGAAGAACGTCGACCGGGTCAATTTCTATTGAAGGAAAAATGCATACCGGGTCTATTCTTGTTGAAGGAAGAATGCCGACCGGGTCAATTCCTATTGAAGGAAAAATGCCAACTGGGTCAATTCCTATTTGAAGGAAACCATGCCAACCAGGTCATTCCTTGCGGAGAAGAGGCCGACTAGGTTACTTTTTGTTGAAGGAACTACGCCGACCAGGTCTATACCTGTTGAGGGAAAGACGCCGACTGAGTCAATTCCTATTGAGAGGAAAGTGTCGACTGTGTCGATTCATTTTGAAGGAAAAGCGCCGACCGGGTTAATCCCTATTGAGGGAAAGGGCTACTCGGATGAGGGGCTAATGAGCCCCAAGCTGTCCGAGTAGGTGCTAGCTGATACTTGGCCATACTTGACCAAGTATAGAAGCGACTCGGCAAGGAGGGGAGCTCCTGTTGACCGAGTAGGTTGTGAGGCTACTCGGATGAGGGGCTAATGAGCCCCAAGCTGTCCGAGTAGGTGCTAGCTGATACTTGGCCATACTTGACCAAGTATAGAAGCGACTCGGCAAGGAGGGGAGCTCCTGTTGACCGAATAGGTTGTGAGGCTACTCGGATGAGGGGCTAATGAGCCCCAAGCTGTCCGAGTAAGTGCTAGATGATACATGGCCAACTAGACCAAGTATAGGATTGACTCGGCAAGGAGGGAGCTCCGTTGACCAGAGTGAGTTGTGAGGCTACTCGGATGAGGGGCCAATGAGCCCCAAGCTGTCCGAGTAGGTGCTAGATGATGCTTGGCCATACTAGACCAAGTATAGGAGCGACTCGGCAAGGAGGGGAGCTCCTGTTGTCCGAGTAGGTTGTGAGCCTACTTAGATGAGGGGCTAATGAGTCGCAACCTGTCTGAGTAGGTGCTAGATGATGCCTCGGCCATACTAGACCAAGTATAGAAGCGACTCGACAAGGAGGGAGCTCCCGTTGTCGATTAGGTTGTGAGGCTACTCGGATGAGGGCTAATGAGCCCCAAGCCGTACGAGTAGGTTGAGGGAATTGCACCGATTTTTGCCCGAGCGAGTATGTCCGACCCCGCATGGCACATGGCCACTTTTGATACTCGGGATCTGGGGACCCTCCTTATGGGTCGAGCTAACTAGGCGTTTGCAAGGAATATTGACTTTTGGTCTCCCTTTTGGCCCCGAGGGATGACGCTTGGACTTCTTGGACCTTTGAAGGGTTGGGTCGAGTATGTCCGATTGGGCCGTTTCAAAAGCCCATGAAGGCGACGCGGGGGGTTTGCGTTGCACATCCCCCTAGGCGTGCCTATATATGCGAGGGAGGAGAGAGATTTTTTCGATCATTTGCTCATTTCTTCATATCTTCTCTCTCAAAAACCTCCAAATTCTCTCTAACTTTCAAGTTCCTCCTCCAGTCTTTTCGTCCGACCAGGTACGCTCTTGCTATCTTTTTTTTTTTTTAAGTTTCTTTTTCTTTCTTTTCTTTTCAAGTAATCTCGGCCGACTCCCTTGCCCATTAATAATGGGTGATTCGTCCGAGTTAGCGACACCCCCCGACCTCACCTTCCTATAAATTGTCCGAGGAGGTGAAGGGGATGGGAATAACACTGGTGTCGACTGTAATAAGTTGCGTAGACCCCTCGGCTGTGCCCGACACAGTTGCTCTTCCGAGCCCGTCTTCTTCGGTAAAGGAGGAGGCCGAGGGTATCATTCCATATTCTTGGGAGGTGTCGTTAGCCTATCCCCCCTCGAGGAGTTACTTAGACAAATATTTTTCTTCTGATGTAGTGAGGGTGGCCATGCCGAGGGGAGCAGGAGAGGCATCTACTTCCGGTCAAGAAATAGAGTACCCGCACCTTGATCCGAATGGGGGTCCCTGGAACCTTCTTTCCCGAGCCGAGTCCGATAAAGTCCCCGATGTAGGACCTCCGAGGGACAAAGCAACGAGGTTACGAGATCAAGGACCCATTCTATTTGGGCCGACCAGGAGGCTTGCCATACTATACTTAGCCCTCCGCCCGGCTGTGTAAATGTCAACTATAAATCAATGGAGCTGGGGCTTCGGTTTCCTTTGACCCCCTTCGTCAAGGAGCTGCTGAACGCCTACAACTTGGCGATTTGTCAGATTTCTCCTAACTCATGGGGGGATCAATGCCTTCCATATCCTCTGTGACCTGATTAATGTCCGACCGACCCTCAAATTATGGAGGCACATGTACAAACTGGAGGTGATGGCCGCGGCGAATGGTCCCGGGTGGTGGAGCTTTCAAGTTCGACCGGGGTATCGGACGATCCTCAACCTGCCCTCTTCTCAGAAGGGGTTCAGGAGGGAATTTACCTTTTTATATTTCAGTGGAGATTGGGGGATTCCCCTTGTCCCCCCGTTGACCGAGCCCATCGCTAGTCTCAACATCCGAGTCGAAGATCGTGGACGGGGGCGAAACATTCGTGCTTGGCCAGTGGTTGCCCGACTGCAAGCTCTTCAAAGATGATCACTTCCTCTCTGGCCATGGGTCTTAGCTCGACCTTCCCCAAGGGTAATCTGCCGAGGGGTGGCTAAGGTTGTCGGTCAGATTTCTTATGCTTGTTATTTTTTGACTAACACTTTGCTTTGCTTTCGCAGAACCTTCCCGAGCTTACGTTGAAGAAACTGACCCTACGATGGCTGACAAGCTCAACATTGCAGCAATGAGGGCGGCTCGGACGAGGGCTGAGATAGCAGCCAAGACCATGAAGGTCCCTGCCCCGCCCAAGGTCCCTGCCCCGCCCAAGGTAGGTTAAATGTTATACTTTCTGTATCAACCGAGTGGATTTCTACCCGTTTTGTGTTGACTGACTAATTTGTCTTGTTTTAGGACCCTGCTAAGCCAAAGCATAGGAAGAGGAAACAACGATCTTCCGAGAAAGGTCGCCCAAAATGAAAAGGCGATCGCGAAGGCCAAGGCTGAATGGGAGAAGGTCGCAAAGAAGTCCAAGTCGGTTGAAGTCAACAGCCCAAGGGGCATGGGCAAAAGGGTCGGCTCAGTAGACATACGTGGCCGACCTCTCGTTGCACTCTTCAGACTTTAGACCGACTAGGAGTTCTCAGTATACTCCCATGTCTCCGCCCTTTGAGCGGCTCGGGGGTAGCCCGACCGACGTGGTGGCTTTGGCTGTGCCCTTCACAGGACTCAGTCGTGCCGAAAAAGGTGGGCGCTGGACTAAGGCCCTGGAGTACATATATACCCCGGCTGACCGGGAACACATTGAAGTTACTCATGGTCAAAATGAGACCAACGAGCTTTTCCGCACTTGGCTCGATGTGAGTATGCTCCTTTTGTTCCTTTCCTTCCGAGTCGCTTTTTTACTTTGTTTGGCCAATCTTCTAACTCTTTCTGCTTTGTTTAAGTTCTCTGCTCGGATGGCCAACGTTGCTCAGAATAGGGTAAGCCTGGCCGAAGAGGTGGCTGTCCTCAAGGAGAATGTTAAGAAGCATTTTAATGAGGTTTACCTAGCCAATGAGGACAAGCGCATCGCCGAGTCGAAGCTCGATGATGCCGAGAGGGCCATCAAAGCTGATCAGAAGGGCTTCGAAGAGGAGCGGGCCAAGTGGGAGAAGGAGAGGGCCGACCTCATCCTTGCCCGCGACTCTGCTCAAACTTCAAAGGATGATGCGCTCCTCAAGCTGAAAGAGGTCGAGCAGCAAGTGACCGACCTAGAAGGCAAGTTGGTCGAGGTTGAGAGCAAGATCAAGAGCGAGGATCAGTGGTTCGCCGACTGGGAAAAGTCTGAGGCTGCTGAGATCCATGCCAATGAGGTAGGGAGTGCGGCCCATAAGATGGGGGAGGACGAGGCTCTGGACCGGCTGAAGAAGGTCCTAGCCGAGTCCCATCCCCATCCGGGTTTGGGCCGAAGTCCGGGTCCGGATATCAAATGTCGGTTGATGCCAACAATGATGAGATCCAGGCCCAGATAGCTCTCGAGGAGGCTGAAACCGATGGCGCTGAGGAAGAGGATGATGGTCAAGTCGACATCAACATGGTTGAGGGCGATGATGACGATGATGCCGAAGAAACCGACAAGGCTAATCAAGACAAGGAGCTGGTCGGCGACAATACCGATACCAATGCCGGAAGCATGACCGACTGCCCCCCTCCCCCTAGATCTTAGGGTTCATGGCATTTGTACTTAGCCATCTTTCAGCTTTTTTCCCTAGTTTTGTGATGATCCTCCTCTGTAATGTTCGACTAACTTAATGAAACTATCTTTTGGCCTCATTCTTTAATTTGTGTTTGTTGATTGCAATATCGCTCGTTTAATTTTTGTATGACTAACCTGCGCTTGCCCGACTGGCTTGTTTTATCTGACTAACTGTTTTAGTGGATGTTCGTTTTGAATAACTGGTTGAGTTATGCATTTTTGACTAAGTTTATTTTCGACTGGTTAAGTCTTTGCCGAATAGATATCACTTTGACGACTTGATTGATTTTAAAAATGCCCAACTATTTCGACTTGTTAAGTCTAGTATTTTGACTTGTTACAGATAGGGTGCACCGGTCCAAAACCGGACCGACCGGTTGGACCGGTGGACCGAATCCAAAATTTTTTTGGACCGGGACCGACCGAATGACCGAATATTCCGTCCGGTCCCGTCCCGTTTTGGACCGGTTGGACCGGAATTAATATTTTTTTATAAAAAAAACTTTTTCTTAGATTTAAATATATTAATAAATTCAATATATTAAAATATAATAATTCTAAAAGCAATAATCTTAAAGGCAATAAATATGAGGTTTTAACTTTCTAACTTTTTAAGTTTTAAACTTTTTTTAACCTTTAAACTTTATTTTTAAAAAAAAAACCGGATCCGGGTCCGGACCGGAAAATTCCGGTTTTGGACCGGACTAGGCCGAAAACCCGAAATCTCAACTTTTCAGGGACCGGACCGGAAAATTCCGGTCCTGTCCATTCCTGTCCGGTCCGGTCCTGTTCCGGTCCGAATTCCGATCCCGGTCCAAAAGTGCACACCCCTAGTTACAGAGAAAGCCGACTGGCTATGATCTTCTATCTAACTATTACAATGTGTGCCCCTATTGCAAGTATTAAACACTACACATAGAATTTCTTGAGGTTGTTGGCGTTCCAAGGTCGGGCCAGGGGGGCACCTTCAGGGGACTCTAATCGGAATGTGCCAGGCTTAACGGTCTCTGTTACTCTGTAAGGGTCATCCTAGTTGGGTCCCAACTTCCCTTTCAGGTGTGAGAGTCCAGTGGCTTCAACTTTCCGAACGACCCAATCGCCAAGTTGGATTGGTCTAACCTTCACACGGCGATTGAATTGCCGAGTGACTCTTTGTTTATACTGAATGGACTTCAGTAGTGCATTGCCCCTTGTTTCTGGCAGCAAGTCCACTCCTCCTCGTTCTTCTCGAACTCGTAGAAGGTCATTCGGGGTGAGGGGATACCGAACTCCACCGGTAAGACCGCTTCACTTCCATAGACAAGGCTGAACGGGGAGTGCCCTGTTGCTTCCTTGGCAGTTGTCCGTGCCAACCAGAGGACTCCGGGTAAGTAGTCAGCCCATGCTCCTTTAGCAGCCTCTAAGGATTTCTTGATTCCCTTGAGGACTATCTTGTTGGCCGACTCGGCCTGTCCATTTGTCTGTGGCCTCGATACGGCGGAGAATTTGGTCTGTATTCCTAACCGGTACGAGTAATCCCGAGTCGGGCCGCTTATTGAATTATCGTCCATTGTCGGAAATTAGCACCCTGGGTACCCCGAATCTGGTGATGATGTTCCTCCAGATGAACGCTTGAACTTGTCCGTCCGTTATGGAAGAGAATGGCTCACCTGCCTCACTTGGTGAAATAATCGATGGCGACTATCGGAACTTCCTTTGACTTGATGCCGGGGGAAATGGTCCGAGCAGGTCCATACCCCATTTATCGAATGGCAGCACTGCTTAGATTGTTGTCAAGGGGGTGGTTGGTGCTCTCGAAATGTCCGAGTGGATTTGGCACGATGGGCACCTTTTGACCAGCTCTTATCTGATTTCAGAGTAGGCCAGTAGTAACCTCCTCTGAGGGCCTTTCCAGATATGGTTCTTCCCCCTTGATGGCTCCCGCAGGCTCCTTGGTGGATTTCCCTTAGGATATAATCCCCTTCTTCAGGAGTTACACATTTGAGCAGGGGGTGGTGAAAGATTTCTTGTAGAGCTGGTTCTCGTGCCATAGGAACCACCCGGATTTGTGCTTGACTCGCTCGACTTCTTTGTGGTCCTCAGGCAGTGTTCCATCTCTCAAGTACTCGACCACCTCTTTCATCCAAGTGGATGTCCGATTCAATACCAACTGCTCTTTGGCATTGATGCTTGGCTGACGAAGGACTTCCCACATAATGGTCCGAGGGGCTGATCCCTCTGCCGAACTGGCCATCCGAGCCAGATCATCTGCCTGTTGATTTTTCGATCGGGGTATGTGGGTGATGCTGAACTGGGATAGCTTTTTGATGAACTCTTGGGTCTTGGCCAAGTACATCCTCATGTTATCTTCGTTGGCTTCGTATTCGCCTGACACCTAACCTACTATCAGTTGTGAGTCAGATTTGGCGCTGATTATTGTAGCCCCGGCTAAGATGCATAGCTGAAGTCCGAGGATGAGGGCTTCATACTCGGCTTCATTGTTAGACCCCAAGAATTCAAATTTGATGTCGTACTCCATCTTTTCCCCAACCGGGGGTTTAATGACTAGAGCAGCTCCGCACCCCATCTTGGTGGATGAGCCGTCCACTTGCAGTTCCCAGCTATCTTGATCGCTGACTGGGGCCTGGTGGTACATTCGGTTATGAAGTCGGCCAAGGCCTGGGCTTTGATGGCCCTCCTTGGCTCGTATTCCAGCCCGAAGTCGGCTAGTTGATCCGCCCAGTCAGTCATCCGACTGGAATGGTTCCTATTATCGATCAGATTCCTTAGTGGTTGCCTAGTGAGGACTTTGATCATATGGGCTTGGAAGTAGGGCTTAAGCTTCCGACTAGCCATCACCAGGGCGAAGACCATCTTTTCGACTTCGCTATACTTGGCCTCTGCTCCTCGGAAAGCATGACTGATAAAGTAGACTGGGTGTTGCTTTTCTTCTCTCTCGGCTATCGAAACAACGCGGAGTGTGTATTCACCACCAAGTAAATAAACAATGTTTCCCCCGGTAAGGGGGATATCAACTTTGGGAGGATTGATAGATGCGCTTTGAGGGAGGCGAAGGCCTGTTCGGCTTCGTCATCCCGTGTGGACTCCTTTCTCTTCAAAGCTTTGAATAAATGTAAGCTTTTATCTCGTCGACGGGAGAGGAAGCGTCGAGAGCAACAAACAGTCGGTCGGGCGTTGTACCTCTCTGACGTTCCGGGGAGACTTCGTCTCCATCACAGCTTTGATCTTGTCAGGGTTTGCCTCGATTCCCCTTTCATCCACTAGGAACCCGAGGCACTTCCCTCCTTTTACTCCGAAGACACATTTCTTCGAGTTCAACATCATGCGGAATCACCTCAACGTGTTAAAGGTTTCCCTTAAGTTTGAGGGGTGATCACCTTGGACCTTGCTTTTGACGATCATGTCGTCGACATATACTTCAATGTTCTGACCCAGTTGGTCGTTGAAGATTTTGTTGACGGTCCGCCGGTATATAGTGTAACGCCTCGACTTTCGTCCATCCTTATTAAGTTAATTAATCAGGATTAGCAGCGGAAGACTTAGCTTAGTCGGCGCGTTACCGCCGTACTTTCCACTATGGGAAAATACAAGGCGACCTTTAACATTAACTTACAGGGACAATACCTTGATTTGTTACTCTTTAAAGAAACGCTTTAATAATAGATTACTATTTTCTAGAAATTTCGGCAGAGTTTCCTTTGTAAAATGGACGACCCAAAATGGGAAAATCGTTTAAGAAACCTGTTACAAATAAAATATTTCCAAATCCATAACTTAACGCTTTCGCGGAGCAGCAGCTAAATAGAATCAGGAGCACTATTGCTCAACCAGAACTATAAATAAAACTAAACCATTAATTATTAACTAATATCCTCGCCTCAAAAGAAACATAAAACAATCATAGCTGACCTCTTAGCACGTAACTGCTTCTATCTTGGAAAAGATGCTCCAGAACTTCAACCTGAAACTATTGTAACACTGCCACCCACCAAGTGACAGGCCACAGTAGTGACAAAACAAAACATTTACGGACACATCAGCACAACGCTGAGTACTAACCCATAAAACATTCTTAAAACATGCTTTGGTGTCTACGACTCTCACGTAATCAACATGTTCACATCGTTCATAACCATATCACAACAACATAGCAACATTTACATAATCCATTATCATTCATCATGTTTCATGACCTTTAAGTACTTTCAGAAATCATAGCAGAGTCGTAACATCATCATAGTTCTCTTATATCAGAGTAGAAGACATACTTTCATATCATCAGAAATTCATGAAACATATAGTTTAAATCATTCAGTTTATCATAAATCATTATCATCTTTCATTCACTTCACTATCAGAATACTTTTACTTAACTCTATCGTGTTTCATTTCTCTCGTATCATAGATATATTATATAATCCTAATTGTAATTATAAGAAGTAATATTACACTCAACATCACTACAAGAAAAAGCTGAAATAACGACTGCTTCACAGCGACGGTCAGTAAAATGGTCGGTGATGTAAATTTTAGCGACGGCTGAAAGCAGTCGGTGATCACCGACTGTTTATAATGTACAGAACGACGGTTTAACCGTCGGTGATTTTCAGCGACGGTCTTAAGCCGTCGTTGTCAAGGTTAATTTAAATCTGAAATTTGTTTACCTTAGGCGACGGTCTAAAGCCGTCGCTGATTTCGAGTGGGGGGTTAAAATGAAATTGTCTGTTTCAGTCGTGTTTATTTCGACAATTTATGAGAGGGAAGTTAGGAGGCGAATTGAAGAAGACGACGAACGCGACACCACCTCCACCTGCCGTTGCCGCCGGAGACACCACCTCCACCTGCCGTTGCCGCCGGTTAGTAGTGCTTCATTTTCTTGTCTTTTTTTTAATTTTTTTTAACTCATAAAACCAATCCCTAAAAATTGGGTTTTTGGGATATAGGTGGCCAAAACCACCTTAAGCCGCCGGAAATCTTTCTCCTCCCTTATCCAATTTTGCAGGCTTCAGCTCTCCTCTACACTACCTTTGAACTTGGTAAAATTCCCTCTCACTTTTATCTTTGTCTTTAAAATTGCAATGTCAGTTATTCTGTTTCGTTTGTTACATTAATTTTTTGTTAAAATATGATTGTTGGTCAGATAATTCTATGCTCATATTGTAAAACTGTTGCAAAAGAAGTGTTCTTGTTTGAAGAAATGCTTATGTGAATTGTGTCTTGGTTTTCTCTAAGGGTGGGTGATTGGGTTTATTGCTTGATTTGTAGTGCAAAATTCAGTCAAATTGTTAACTTTCTGTTTTTGGGTTAGTTGATTGTATGCCCACATTTGCTTTATGTTTCTTCTAAATTGGGTGTGTGAAATTTGTTTGATACATGTTGACGTTGTGATGCTTTTGTTCAATGGTTTTTATTGAATGAATGGTGAAAATATGGATTGTTTCCTAATATCTATTTCAGACTCAATTTTTGTTAATAATTTAATTTTTGAATTTTTTGGCACTCACCAAAATCTCATTTGGCTTTGTCAATGTAGGTGGCCAAACACCACGCCCCGACTGCCGTCTGCCTGTTCCGAAGCCCTGCCGCCTGTAGGTACTCTTTAAATTTTAAAATCTTTAATTTTAATAGTAAATATAGTTTATATGATTAATTGCTTAATTTTATGTTTAAATTTTGCTAAATGCTTAAAGGTTATAAAAGTTAAAAACTATATAATTATCACAATAATTTATTTATTGCACATTCCTTTATTTAGTTTACACTATTCAAATTGTTTATATTGTTTTTCACATATTTGTTTTCGTGGAAATAGTTTGGATGATGTTATAAATTTAATTTAAGTGTTCAAATAAATATGTTTGCATCATCATGTGCCTAGATACCCGTTCAAGGTATACTCATTAGGAGTATATCTTGAATAGTCCCCGATTGGGACTGTTCTTCGACGTTTTATATTTTGTTTATCATAGCCAATGAATAAACGTTATTTGGTCCGACCTTTATCAGGGGAATTGTTTATTTAATTTGAACCGATGTTTTATCAAGATATCATAATTGCTGATTAGATTGTTGAAGTGGCTTTAGTATTCAAAGTTGAACTAGTGTTGTCATAATAAATTTGGAAAGAGAGGTTAGGATATGATTACCAAAGAAAAGCCGTTTGATTTCCGAGGATTGCAAAAATTTGTTTGCGAGAAACTTTAATGTCCCTGACCTCACTTAGGTGGTGAATGTATGCCTTTTGTTCTATTCTATGTAATTTCCGGTGATGTTGTTTCTCTATGTTGTTCTCTGGGTACATATGTAAGCTTTTACGAAGCTGACATTGTGTACTTGGAGAACTCATGGGAAATGCTGCCGGAATTTACGTAGAAGCGAATAGTTGGCATACATTCACTAGTGGGGTTAGACGTCGAAGAATGGGTTAGGTTGGAGTGATAAGGACCTTTGGACATCATTTTAGGCCCTATATGTATTTCACAAATATGTTTTAATTGTACGTATGTTGGTTGTTAATGAGTATTGTCATTGAAATGGTTTAGAATTGTAGAATTGGTCACCATGAAACGGAAGGAGCGTTGGTGGATGTATGATAGATATGACAATGTGCGTAACTTGAGGCCCGAGTTCTTGAGGGGGTTGATGAATTCATTGATTTTTGCAAAGTCAATCCCGAAACCCCAGGTAAGGATGAAGTTAGATGTCCGTGTCCGAAATGCAAGAACAGACGTATGCATGACGCAGACACGGATAAAGTGCATTTGTATAGCAAGGGCTTTATACCTGATTACTACGGTTGGTATTCTCATGGTGAAGAGTTACCTCGACCCGCGAAGAGCTATCTAACCCGTACCGTGAAATGGTTTTCGATGCTCTTGGGAATAACCCGGAACCGTCCACCGTTGAAGAGCCTAGTGGAATGGAGGAGGAGCCTAATCCTCAAGCAAAGGTGTTTCTTGACCTATTAAAGGCTTCGAGGAACCGTTGTACGACGGGAGCTCCATGTCCGTGTTGGAAATGGCATCTAGAATCGTATCTTTGAAGTGTGAGTACAATTTGCCACATAGGTGTGTTGATGCTTTTGCTTCATTAATGAAAGAAGCAATACCTAGCAACAACAACATGAGTAACACATTTTACGATACGAAGAAGATCTTGGAGGGATTAGAGCTTCCCCACGAGAAGATTCATGCTTGCCCCAAAGGTTGTATGCTTGTTTTGAGAACCGATGCACACTTGGACAGATGTAGAGTGTGCGATAGCGACGGATACAAGAGGACTTCTAAGGGGTCTTTAGTTCCAATGAAAGTTTTGATTTATTTCCCAATCACACCGAGATTGCAGAGGTTGTATGCAACAAAGAACGTTGCTTTGAAGAAATGACATGGCATGCCAAAAATCCAAGAGTTGAAGACAAAATGGCTCACCCTAGCGACAGTGAAGCTTGGAAGCATTTGGATAGATCATTTGGCGAATTTGCATCTGAGCCTAGGAATGTTCGGCTCGGTTTGTGTACCGATGGGTTTGGTCCACATGGAAAGTTTGGGGGTCAATATTCATGTTGGCCGGTCATCTTAACCCCGTACAACTTGCCGCCATCGATGTGCATGAAAAAACCCTTCATGTTCCTTTCGTTGCTCGTTCCTCGGTCCTAAAAATCCGAAGGGAAACTTGGATGTGTACATGCAACCCTTAATCGAGGAATTGAAGCAATTATGGGATGTTGGAGCAACTACTTATGATATTTCTAGGAAACAAAATTTCAATATGCGTGCCGCCATTCTTTGGACAATAAATGATTTTCCCGCTTACGGTATGCTATCTCGGCTGGTCTACCGCTGGGAAAAAGGCTTGTCCTTATTGTATGGATAAATCCAAAGCTTTTTGGCTCGAGCATGGGGGTAAAGTTTCTTGGTTTGATTGTCACCGTCAATTTCTTCCCCGAAGATCATCCTTTTCGTAAAAACAAAGTAGCTTTTTGCGAAATAAGGTTGAAAAGGGTCTCCACCACACATCATGTCCGGGGGAAGAGTTGTGGTCATGTGTTAAAGACTTGCCAAAGGCTACGGATGGACCGGATGCACTTAACGCTTTGAAAAAGTTGAAAAATGGGTGGTTCAAACAAAGTTGTCTTTGGGAGCTCCCATACTTGGAAAGATCTGCATCTTCGTCACAACCTTGACGTCATGCACATTGAGAAAAACTTCTTCGACCAACTCATTCACACGCTTATGGATGTGAAAAAACAGCAGCACACACGTTGCATCTAGAAAAGACATTGCTAAATTGTGCAAAAGGCCTCAACTTCATGTCACCAAGGATGCGAACGGAAAAGAAACTCCACCAAAAGCACCTTTCGCACCGGACAAGTCCCAAAGGAAAGTATTATGCAACTCGGGTCGAGATTTGAAATTTCCCGATGGCTATGCTTCCGACTTAACAAGATGTGTGGACATGCAGTCCGGTAAGCCGCACAAGTATGAAAAGCCATGACTGTCATGTCTTCATGGAAAGATTATTGCCGATTGCATTAAAGGAGTTGCTTCCGGTTCATGTGTGGAAAGTTGTCACTGAGATTAGCCTTTTTTCCGTGATTTGTGTTGCTCCACCATCACAGTAAGTGACATGGAAAGGTTGGAAAAGGACATAGCCGAGATCCTTTGTAAACTCGAAAAGATTTTCCCACCATCATTCTTCAATTCCATGGAACACTTACCAGTTCACCTTCCACGCGAAGCTAGGCTATGTGGTCCCGTGCAATACCGTTGGATGTATCCCTTTGAAAGGTACCTTATCCTTCATTTTCATATATCCTTTTTTATTGTTGTTCGCAATTGTGTAACTCTTTTTTATAACCACCTTCTTAGGTTCCTCAATCATTTGAAACGCAAAATTGGTAACAAGGCTCGTGTGGAGGGTTCTATTTGTAATGCGTACTTGTGTGAAGAGATTGCAAACTTCTGTTCAAACTACTTTCAGCAAGGAGTGGATACTAAGACACGAGATTCAGGCCATAATGTAAATGATGAACTTGATAGGATGCTCGACGAAACTGTCCCAGAGCTATTCAGGGTTAATTGTGGTCGGCCGTCTAATGTAGGAGGAACACGATTTTTAACTGAAGTGGAACTACAACGTGCACACCTATATGTGTTAGCAAATACAGGCATCTTACAAGAATTTGAGAAGTAAAACACTTGTTATTAATCATATTATTTATAAATTTAACTTTCATTTTAAATTTAGACATTAACAATTGTTATGTTTGTAAGGGATTTCGAGGACCACATTCTTCAAATTCGACCTACTCTACGTAGGGAAGATGTGTGGGTGCAACATGAAGCAGAATACCTTGATTGGTTTAGATCGAAAGTGAGTTTGTGTGACTATAGGTTATTCAATAGGTTATTAAAGAAATGTTAATGTATTAACAATATGAATGAATTTCAATAGGTTATTCAAGACAAACCCAATGATGATGTATTGTTTGCTTTGGCAATGGGTCCTTCGACATTAGTTCGCACTTGGAATAGATACTATGTTAATGGATACAATTTCCAAACAAAAGCATCAAGCAACCACAAATCCACCATGAATTATGGAGTGTGTGTGTCTAATGACGGTGGGAGTGATTTCTTTGGGATTCTAGATGATGTTATAGAATTGAAGTTTACCGGTGCTCGTAGTCAATATAGCACCTGTTTTGTTCAAGTGCAATTGGATGGACAATGTGAGGGGAATGAACATCGATCAATACAAGCTAGTTGAAGTCAACCACACCAAGAAATACCCCAAGTTTGATCCCTTTGTGCTATCATACCAGGTTAGCCAAGTATATTTCGCACCGTACCCAAGCTTGAAAAGAGATCGTGCTCAATGGTGGGCTGTGTTTAGGACAAAGGCAAGGTCTGTGATTGATGCTCCGGTTGACTTCGACTTCCTTCAGGAGACAAGTGTTGGGACTCCAACGCTTTGTGATCCAAATGATATTCCCGATTATGAAGGTGGTAATGATGTCGAGTGTGTTGAAGGAGATGACGAAGAAATTTTGTTTGAAGCCCCATCAGGTGATGATGAAGAAGAGTCTAGTTTCGAGTCCGGAGAAAGCGAGGATGATGACGATGACGATGACGATGATGGTTTTTGGGATGACGATAGTGATGATGAACTAAGCGAGGATGGGAATTCACTTTGATTTGTTTGAGTATATCATAGCTTGTATTAAGGACAACATTTCAATAAAAATATAGGACTTTTGTAATGAAATGTTGAAGATTACTTGTTATGACATTTCCATCTATAGTTTTTCTTCTTAGTTGTTGAGTAACATGATCCATTCTGCATTAATATTTATGTTTCCTCTGCCTTGCTTTCTCCCCACTTCAAACCTAGTAATTATTATACAGGGGACACAAACTTCTTTTGTTTTTTGGATTAAAAAGCTAAAACATTGATTACATAAATTATATAGGACTACTTCATAATCTACGCCACCGACTTAGTTTAGATTATTGGTACATGCAAATCTCTAACAAGGCCCATCTTTGTTTGCTTGCCTTTAGCAGGGGAGGGGAGGAGGGGAGGGCGGGGGGGGCGGGGGGGAGGGGAGGGGGATGCAGGCCAGGGGGGGAGGGCGGGGAGGGGAGGGGGTAAGGGCGGGGGGCGGCACTGTGAGGGGGGAGGGCGGGGAGGGAGGGGGCCGCAGCCGGCAGGGGGAGGGCGGGGGGGAGGGCGGGGGGGAGGGGGGGGGCCGCAGCCGCCAGGGGGGAGGGCAGGGGGGGGGGGGGGCCGCGAGCCGCCAGGGGGGCAACCCGTGAGGGGGGGGGGAGGGGGGGAGGGCGGGGAGGGGAGGGGGTAAGGGCGGGGGGGTGCGGCACTGGGGGGGGGGCGGGGGGGGGGGGCGCAGCCGCCAGGGGGGAGGGCGAGGGGGGAGGGGAGGGGGAGGGCGGGGGGGGGAGGAGGGGGTAAGGGCGGGGGTGCGGCATGGGGGGGAGGGGGGGGGAGGGGAGGGAGGGGCTGCAGCCGGCAGGGGGAGGGCGGGGAGGGGGGGGGCTGCAGGCCAGCAGGGGGGAGGGGGGGGAGGGGGAGGGGGCTGCAGGCCAGCGGGGGAGGGCAGGGGGGGAGGGGAGGGGGTAAGGGCGGGGGTGCACTGTGAGGGGGGGAGGGAGGGGGGGGAGGGGGCCGCAGCCGCCAGGGGGAGAGGGCGGGGGGAGGTCAAGAAACACCTTTGTAAAGGAAAAATGTTTTTCACCCTTGAAAGAAGTATCTTACGCGTTTCTACTTTCTTGCATTTTAGGTAATCATGTCTAATCCTAAGGGCCGCGGAGGTCGAGGTGGCTTAGGTGGAAGCCAAGGTCGTGGGACTTTGACTCCGAGGGAGCTTTTTCGATCACCGGATGTACAAGGAAGCCGGAACCCTATGTCGAGACACAGGGGAGATGATTCACAGGCACGTGACATTGGTGAGCACGTACCGGAGACTCCGATGACTCATACGGAGGAAGGTGAAGGTTCGAACCGTGCACCAAGAAAGGTTTTAAGCCCTACTGGATTGTGGTAAGTTCGTAAGCCTTCATTTCATGATATTTGTATGCAATGATATTCACAATTCACGTGTTTGTTTGGTTTTCAATTCAGGTTTGATGATAACAAGGTTAGTGGGTCCATCACTGACATTTTCCAGGGCCATTTTCGACAACCATGGTTCAATTACAGTGAGGTCGATGATGCAACAAAGACGCATTGGTGGAACATTTTCACAGTATGTATGAATCGAATTATGAAAAATGAAATTGATTATATTACTTTATTAATATCTTTGTTTAATGTTTGACTAAAGGGTATTTACGAATGGCCTCCTGAGTTAGAAGGCCTAGTGAGGAAGGATTACAAGAAAAAAGCTTCATCTCGTCTGCGAGACTTGCGATACTGGGTGGTTAAGAAAGCCAAAGAAAGGCCAAAATGGTTGGGGGAGACGATATACGAAGACATGAAGAAGAGAAGTGAAGACCCAACATTTCGGGAAAAAATCGAACAGCGAAGAAGAACCGAAGAGGTGGCTCCCCGTCTAATCCAATTGAGCCGTCACACTTTCAGGGTTCTATTTCGGCGGCACAGCATGCTAGGAAGATGGTAAATATGTTTCATATCTACTACTTAGTGTAATTTACATGAATATGTTCCATAAAGCCTTTGTTAATTCAACAATGTCTACAGGCAAAGAGTAGAGGAGGAGTACTCCCTACTGCTCCCGAGTTGTTCTTGAAGACTCATTTCAAGACTGTTCCTGGAAAAGGAGAAATTCCAGCAAACAAGAAATCAAAGCAAATCTCGGTACATACTTCTAAACATATATTTATAGGCAAATATGATTGAAAAGTTTGATGGTAGTTTAAGTTAGAACCAAATGTAGGCTAATATAGGCCATTTTAGGCCTTTTTACTTGAAATTGAATGAATACGAGTACTTTGATGTTAGTTTAAGTTATAATCACCTCAAACATCATATATGTAGTTAGTTTAGTGTATTTATAAGTTGTTTTGATTGAAAATACACAAAGTAGGAAAGTTAGAACCAAATGTAGGCTAATATAGGCCATTTTAGGCCTTTTTACTTGAAATTGAATGAATACGAGTACTTTGATGCTAGTTTAAGTTATAACCACCTCAAACATCATATATGTAGTTAGTTTAGTGTATTTATAAGTTGTTTTGATTGAAAATACACAAAGTAGGAAAGTTAGAACCAAATGTAGGCTAATATAGGCCATTTTAGGCCTTTTTACTTGAAATTGAATGAATACGAGTACTTTGATGCTAGTTTAAGTTATAACCACCTCAAACATCATATATGTAGTTAGTTTAGTGTATTTATATGTTGTTTTGATTGAAAATACACAAAGTAGGAAAGTTAGAACCAAATCTAGGCCAATATAGGCCTTTTTAGGCCTTTTTACTTGAAATTGAATGAATACGAGTACTTTGATGCTAGTTTAAGTTATAACCACCTCAAACATCATATATGTAGTTAGTTTAGTGTATTTATATGTTGTTTTGATTGAAAATACACAAAGTAGGAAAGTTAGAACCAAATGTAGGCTAATATAGGCCATTTTAGGCCTTTTTACTTGAAATTGAATGAATACGAGTACTTTGATGTTAGTTTAAGTTATAACCACCTCAAACATCATATATGTAGTTAGTTTAGTGTATTTATAAGTTGTTTTGATTGAAAATACACAAAGTAGGAAAGTTAGAACCAAATGTAGGCTAATATAGGCCATTTTAGGCCTTTTTACTTGAAATTGAATGAATACGAGTACTTTGATGCTAGTTTAAGTTATAACCACCTCAAACATCATATATGTAGTTAGTTTAGTGTATTTATATGTTGTTTTGATTGAAAATACACAAAGTAGGAAAGTTAGAACCAAATGTAGGCTAATATAGGCCATTTTAGGCCTTTTTTCTTGAAATTGAATGAATACGAGTACTTTGATGTTAGTTTAAGTTATAACCACCTCAAACATCATATATGTAGTTAGTTTAGTGTATTTAAAAGTTGTTTTGATTGAAAATACACAAAGTAGGAAAGTTAGAACCAAATGTAGGCTAATATAGGCCATTATAGGCCTTTTTACTTGAAATTGAATGAATACGAGTACTTTGATGCTAGTTTAAGTTATAACCACCTCAAACATCATATATGTAGTTAGTTTAGTGTATTTATATGTTGTTTTGATTGAAAATACACAAAGTAGGAAAGTTAGAACCAAATGTAGGCCAATATAGGCCTTTTTAGGCCTTTTTACTTGAAATTGAATGAATACGAGTACTTTGATGTTAGTTTAAGTTATAATCACCTCAAACATCATATATGTAGTTAGTTTAGTGTATTTATAAGTTGTTTTGATTGAAAATACACAAAGTAGGAAAGTTAGAACCAAATGTAGGCTAATATAGGCCATTTTAGGCCTTTTTACTTGAAATTGAATGAATACGAGTACTTTGATGCTAGTTTAAGTTATAACCACCTCAAAAATCATATATGTAGTTAGTTTAGTGTATTTATATGTTGTTTTGATTGAAAATACACAAAGTAGGAAAGTTAGAACCAAATGTAGGCTAATATAGGCCATTTTAGGCCTTTTTACTTGAAATTGAATGAATACGAGTACTTTGATGCTAGTTTAAGTTATAACCACCTCAAACATCATATATGTAGTTAATTTAGTGTATTTATAAGTTGTTTTGATTGAAAATACACAAAGTAGGAAAGTTAGAACCAAATGTAGGCTAATATAGGCCATTTTAGGCCTTTTTACTTGAAATTGAATGAATACGAGTACTTTGATGCTAGTTTAAGTTATAATCACCTCAAACATCATATATGTAGTTAGTTTAGTGTATTTATATGTTGTTTTGATTGAAAATACACAAAGTAGGAAAGTTAGAACCAAATGTAGGCTAATATAGGCCTTTTTAGGCCTTTTTACTTGAAATTGAATGAATACGAGTACTTTGATGCTAGTTTAAGTTATAACCACCTCAAACATCATATCTGTAGTTAGTTTAGTGTATTTATAAGTTGTTTGGATTGAAAATACACAAAGTAGGAAAGTTAGAACCAAATGTAGGCTAATATAGGCCATTTTAGGCCTTTTTACTTGAAATTGAATGAATACGAGTACTTTGATGCTAGTTTAAGTTATAACCACCTCAAACATCATATATGTAGTTAGTTTAGTGTATTTATATGTTGTTTTGATTGAAAATACACAAAGTAGGAAAGTTAGAACCAAATCTAGGCCAATATAGGCCTTTTTAGGCCTTTTTACTTGAAATTGAATGAATACGAGTACTTTGATGCTAGTTTAAGTTATAACCACCTCAAACATCATATATGTAGTTAGTTTAGTGTATTTATAAGTTGTTTGGATTGAAAATACACAAAGTAGGAAAGTTAGAACCAAATGTAGGCTAATATAGGCCATTTTAGGCCTTTTTACTTGAAATTGAATGAATACGAGTACTTTGATGCTAGTTTAAGTTATAACCACCTCAAACATCATATATGTAGTTAGTTTAGTGTATTTATATGTTGTTTTGATTGAAAATACACAAAGTAGGAAAGTTAGAACCAAATGTAGGCTAATATAGGCCTTTTTAGGCCTTTTTACTTGAAATTGAATGAATACGAGTACTTTGATGCTAGTTTAAGTTATAACCACCTCAAACATCATATCTGTAGTTAGTTTAGTGTATTTATAAGTTGTTTGGATTGAAAATACACAAAGTAGGAAAGTTAGAACCAAATGTAGGCTAATATAGGCCATTTTAGGCCTTTTTACTTGAAATTGAATGAATACGAGTACTTTGATGCTAGTTTAAGTTATAACCACCTCAAACATCATATATGTAGTTAGTTTAGTGTATTTATATGTTGTTTTGATTGAAAATACACAAAGTAGGAAAGTTAGAACCAAATCTAGGCCAATATAGGCCTTTTTAGGCCTTTTTACTTGAAATTGAATGAATACGAGTACTTTGATGCTAGTTTAAGTTATAACCACCTCAAACATCATATATGTAGTTAGTTTAGTGTATTTATAAGTTGTTTGGATTGAAAATACACAAAGTAGGAAAGTTAGAACCAAATGTAGGCTAATATAGGCCATTTTAGGCCTTTTTACTTGAAATTGAATGAATACGAGTACTTTGATGCTAGTTTAAGTTATAACCACCTCAAACATCATATATGTAGTTAGTTTAGTGTATTTATATGTTGTTTTGATTGAAAATACACAAAGTAGGAAAGTTAGAACCAAATCTAGGCCAATATAGGCCTTTTTTAGGCCTTTTTACTTGAAATTGAATGAATACGAGTACTTTGATGCTAGTTTAAGTTATAACCACCTCAAACATCATATATGTAGTTAATTTAATGTATTTATAAGTTGTTTTGATTGAAAATACACAAAGTAGGAAAGTTAGAACCAAATGTAGGCTAATATAGGCCATTTTACCCACTTTATTTTACTTGAATTTGAGTATATTTAACCAAATGCAGGAGACGTACAAGAAGAAGCCGGATCATTGTACCACTCGGGGTCACACCCGAACCCCCGATCTCGTTGTATTGGGAGACAGTTGGGGGAGGAACCGAGGAAAAGTTCGGGGGTTGGGTCGTGGAGATCATTTGTACTACAACTCTTCATCGTGGCGAGGAGATAGCGGCTCTTCACAACCATATGAGCCGTCCATTTTATCTCGATTGAGGCGCAGGTGGAGGCAAAAGGTCGCTGCGCGGATGGAAGAGGTGGAGGCAATGGTCGCAAGACGGGTGGAAGCGTCAAGTCGGGCCATTGTTGAGGAAATGATGAGGAACATGTCTAGTTTCGGCCACATGTCCTCAGTTTGCAACCCTGGCCCCCCTCCACATCGCACCGCACGACGATGACCCGGGGTTTGGTGGTGGCGGTAGTGCTACACGTACACCCTTGACAAAGTGTAGTGTTTTTGCTTTCGGCAACTTGGTAACTAACTTTTATGCATTTAGTGTCAATATTTATCGGCATCTCGCTTTGTTTCTAGATGTGTCGGGTTATTTTTTTTGGAACCCGACTTCTACTTTATTTCTCGACACCGGGATCTATTTTGCGTACATATATTTAATCTAGGTAGTTTGTCTAACTATAGACATTTAGTGTCTATATTTATCGGCATCTAGCTTATTAGTTTCCAGCTTTGTCGATATATATTTTTTGTAAACACAGAATTCTACTTTATTTCCCGACATCGGGATCTATTTTGTGTACATAATTGTAATCTATTTCATGTAATTATACAAGTATCAATGCAAATTACAAGTATCAATGCAAATTGTAATATATATCAAAATTGCATATTTTTGTAATTGAATGCGATGGAGGAACAGCTTTAGTGTGGTCCACAAGCATGCAGCTGTGCTGGTACAGGTTTAATTATTGGTAACAACAAAAATATTCTAAATAATATTATTTCAAAAAAACAACGACGGCTAAACATTAAATCAACGACGGCTAGGCAGTCGTTGCAAGGTATACCATGGACCCAAGGACTTCCTCTTCAACGACTGCTTTTACATAATAGCGACGGTTTATAACAGACGTTGATGTGGCCCATACAACGACTGTTTATAACCGTTGGGACAATTACCGACGGTTTTAAACTGTCGCTAAATCAACGACGGTTTGAAACCGTCGTTGATTTAACGGCTGTTTAAAAACAGCCGTTGGTTTGGTGCCGGCGTCGGTTTTTTGGAACGGTCGGCGATTACAAGTAAGCCGTCGGTATTTTACTCACCGACGGCTCAGCGATCGTTGATTCTAAATTCAGCGACCCCCTGTGCACCGACGGCCAGTTAACGACGGTTTAGCGGTCGTTGATGTTTCACCGACGGTTTCCCTAATATTGCCGACTGCCCCCCTCCCCCTAGATCTTAGGGTTCATGGCATTTGTACTTAGCCATCTTTCAGCTTTTTTCCCTAGTTTTGTGATGATCCTCCTCTGTAATGTTCGACTAACTTAATGAAACTATCTTTTGGCCTCATTCTTTAATTTGTGTTTGTTGATTGCAATATCGCTCGTTTAATTTTTGTATGACTAACCTGCGCTTGCCCGACTGGCTTGTTTTATCTGACTAACTGTTTTAGTGGATGTTCGTTTTGAATAACTGGTTGAGTTATGCATTTTTGACTAAGTTTATTTTCGACTGGTTAAGTCTTTGCCGAATAGATATCACTTTGACTGGTTAAGTCTTTGCCGAATAGATATCACTTTGACGACTTGATTGATTTTAAAAATGCCCAACTATTTCGACTTGTTAAGTCTAGTATTTTGACTTGTTACAGATAGGGTGCACCGGTCCAAAACCGGACCGGACCGGTTGGACCGGTGGACCGGAATCCAAAATTTTTTTGGACCGGGACCGGACCGGAATGACCGGAATATTCCGGTCCGGTCCCGTCCCGGTTTTGGACCGGTTGGACCGGAATTAATATTTTTTTTATAAAAAAAAAACTTTTTCTTAGATTTAAATATATTAATAAATTCAATATATTAAAATATAATAATTCTAAAAGCAATAATCTTAAAGGCAATAAATATGAGGTTTTAACTTTCTAACTTTTTAAGTTTTAAACTTTTTTTTAACCTTTAAACTTTATTTTTTAAAAAAAAAAACCGGAATTCCGGTCGGCCGGTCCGGACCGGAAAATTCCGGTTTTGGACCGGACTAGGCCGAAAACCCGAAATCTCAACTTTTCAGGGACCGGACCGGAAAATTCCGGTCCCGTCCATTCCTGTCCGGCCCGGTCCCCGTTCCGGTCCGAATTCCGATCCCCGGTCCAAAAGTGCACACCCCTAGTTACAGAGAAAGCCGACTGGCTATGATCTTCTATCTAGCTATTACAATGTGTGCCCCTATTGCAAGTATTAAACACTACACATAGAATTTCTTGAGGTTGTTGGCGTTCCAAGGTCGGGCCAGGGGGGCACCTTCAGGGGACTCTAATCGGAATGTGCCAGGCTTAACGGTCTCTGTTACTCTGTAAGGGTCATCCTAGTTGGGTCCCAACTTCCCTTTCAGGTGTGAGAGTCCAGTGGCTTCAACTTTCCGAACGACCCAATCGCCAAGTTGGATTGGTCTAACCTTCACACGGCGATTGAATTGCCGAGTGACTCTTTGTTTATACTGAATGGACTTCAGTAGTGCATTGCCCCTTGTTTCTGGCAGCAAGTCCACTCCTCCTCGTTCTTCTCGAACTCGTAGAAGGTCATTCGGGGGTGAGGGATACCGAACTCCACCGGTAAGACCGCTTCACTTCCATAGACAAGGCCGAACTGGGAGTGCCCCGTTGCTTCCTTGGCGGTTGTCCGTGCCAACCGTAGGACTCCGGGTAAGTAGTCGCCCATGCTCCTTTAGCAACCTCTAAGGATTTCTTGATTCCCTTGAGGACTATCTTGTTGGCCGACTCGGCCGTCCATTTGTCCGTGGCCTCGATACGGCGGAGAATTTGGTCTCGTATTCCTAACCGGGTACAGTAATCCCGAGTCGGGCCGCTATTGAATTATCGTCCATTGTCGGAAATTAGCACCCTGGGTACCCCGAATCTGGTGATGATGTTCCTCCAGATGAACGCTTGAACTTGTCTGTCCGTTATGGAAGAGAATGGCTCAGCCTCTGTCTACTTGGTGAAATAATCGATGGCGACTATCAGGAACTTCCTTTGACCTGATGCTGGGGGAAATGGTCCGAGCAGGTCCATACCCCATTTATCGAATGGCAGCACTGCTTAGATTGTTGTCAAGGGGGTGGTTGGTGCTCTCGAAATGTCCGAGTGGATTTGGCACGATGGGCACCTTTTGACCAGCCTCTTATCCGATTTCGCAGTAGGCCGAGAGTAACCTCCTCTCGAGGGCCTTTCCGGATATGGTTCTTCCCCCTTGATGGCTCCCCGCAGCTCCTTGGTGGATTTCCCTTAGGATATAATCCCCTTCTTCAGGAGTTACACATTTGAGCGGGGGTGGTGAAAGATTTCTTGTAGAGCCGGGTTCTCGTGCCATAGGAACCACCCGGATTTGTGCTTGACTCGCTCGACTTCTTTGTGGTCCTCAGGCAGTGTTCCATCTCTCAAGTACTCGACCACCTCTTTCATCCAAGTGGATGTCCGATTCAATACCAACTGCTCTTTGGCATTGATGCTTGGCCGACGAAGGACTTCCCACATAATGGTCCGAGGGGCCGATCCTCTCGCCGAACCGGCCATCCGAGCCGATCATCTGCCTGTTGATTTTTCGATCGGGGTATGTGGGTAATGCTGAACTGGGATAGCTTTTTGATGAACTCTTGGGTCTTGGCCAAGTACATCCTCATGTTATCTTCCTTGGCTTCGTATTCGCCTGACACCTAACCTACTATCAGTTGTGAGTCAGATTTGGCGCTGATTATTGTAGCCCCGGCTAAGATGCATAGCTGAAGTCCGAGGATGAGGGCTTCATACTCGGCTTCATTGTTAGACCCCAAGAATTCAAATTTGATGTCGTACTCCATCTTTTCCCCAACCGGGGGTTTAATGACTAGAGCAGCTCCGCACCCCATCTTGGTGGATGAGCCGTCCACTTGCAGTTCCCAGCTATCTTGATCGCTGACTGGGGCCTGGTGGTACATTCGGTTATGAAGTCGGCCAAGGCATGGGCTTTGATGGCCCTCCTTGGCTCGTATTCCAGCCCGAAGTCGGCTAGTTGATCCGCCCAGTCAGTCATCCGACTGGAATGGTTCCTATTATCGATCAGATTCCTTAGTGGTTGCCTAGTGAGGACTTTGATCATATGGGCTTGGAAGTAGGGCTTAAGCTTCCGACTAGCCATCACCAGGGCGAAGACCATCTTTTCGACTTCGCTATACTTGGCCTCTGCTCCTCGGAAAGCATGACTGATAAAGTAGACTGGGTGTTGCTTTTCTTCTCTCTCGGCTATCAGAACAACGCTGAGTGTGTATTCACCACCAAGTAAATAAACAATGTTTCCCCCGGTAAGGGGGATATCAACTTTGGGAGGATTGATAGATGCGCTTTGAGGGAGGCGAAGGCCTGTTCGGCTTCGTCATCCCAGGTGGACTCCTTTCTCTTCAAAGCTTTGAATAAATGTAAGCTTTTATCTGCTGACCGGGAGAGGAAGCGTCCGAGAGCAGCCAAACAGTCGGTCAGGCGTTGTACCTCTCTGACGTTCCGGGGAGACTTCGTCTCCATCACAGCTTTGATCTTGTCAGGGTTTGCCTCGATTCCCCTTTCATCCACTAGGAACCCGAGGCACTTCCCTCCTTTTACTCCGAAGACACATTTCTTCGAGTTCAACATCATGCGGAATCACCTCAACGTGTTAAAGGTTTCCCTTAAGTTTGAGGGGTGATCACCTTGGACCTTGCTTTTGACGATCATGTCGTCGACATATACTTCAATGTTCTGACCCAGTTGGTCGTTGAAGATTTTGTTGACGGTCCGCCGGTATATAGTGTAACGCCTCGACTTTCGTCCATCCTTATTAAGTTAATTAATCAGGATTAGCAGCGGAAGACTTAGCTTAGTCGGCGCGTTACCGCCGTACTTTCCACTATGGGAAAATACAAGGCGACCTTTAACATTAACTTACAGGGACAATACCTTGATTTGTCACTCTTTAAAGAAACGCTTTAATAATAGATTACTATTTTCTAGAAATTTCGGCAGAGTTTCCTTTGTAAAATGGACGACCCAAAATGGGAAAATCGTTTAAGAAACCTGTTACAAATAAAATATTTCCAAATCCATAACTTAACGCTTTCGCGGAGCAAAGCCACTAAATAGAATCGGGAGCACTATTGCTCAACCGTAACTATAAATAAAACTAAACCATTAATTATTAACTAATATCCTCGCCTCAAAAGAAACATAAAACAATCATAGCCGACCTCTTAGCACGTAATCGCTTCTATCTTGGAAAAGATGCTCCGGAACTTCAACTCGAAACTATTGTAACACTTGCCACCCACCAAGTGACAGGCCACAATAGTGACAAAACAAAACATTTACGGACACATCAGCACAACGCTGAGTACTAACCCATAAAACATTCTTAAAACATGCTTTGGTGTCTACGACTCTCACGTAATCAACATGTTCACATCGTTCATAACCATATCACAACAACATAGCAACATTTACATAATCCATTATCATTCATCATGTTTCATGACCTTTAAGTACTTTCAGAAATCATAGCAGAGTCGTAACATCATCATAGTTCTCTTATATCAGAGTAGAAGACATACTTTCATATCATCAGAAATTCATGAAACATATAGTTTAAATCATTCAGTTTATCATAAATCATTATCATCTTTCATTCACTTCACTATCAGAATACTTTTACTTAACTCTATCGTGTTTCATTTCTCTCGTATCATAGATATATTATATAATCCTAATTGTAATTATAAGAAGTAATATTACACTCAACATAAACATGGTCATATTCATAACATAGTAATGATCGTACTTTCGTAATAACATAGTCGTTTCATAGAATTCGCTCACGACATCACTAATCATCTTACTCATAAAACATTCCATATCTCCTAATCCAATCATCGATAACACAATGTGTGTAATTATCGAACATAATCGCAATCATAATCATACTTTCGTAACATCAAAGTCATCATACTGCATAGCATTAGATCATAAAATCATCTACATAACAATTATTTCATTTCATATCATAAGTTTCATCATTATCTTTTCATCTTTTAGCTTGGTAACTGGCGAGTATAGACATGTGGGACGTCTCCCACCATGTGATGATCCTCAAGGAGCCCAGCTCCCTTGTTGGATACACCACCATGCGATGATCCTCAAGGAGCCCAGCTCCCTTGTTGGATACACCGCTCGCACCAAAATAGAGTAGTAACATAACATGCGGTACCCCTCAAGGAGCCCGGCTCCCTTGTTGGGTGTACGGCGGGTGCGAAAGTACGTGCACGACCGTAAAGTAGATAAGCGTAACATTATACAGCCAGAACCTCTTTCACTTTTACTTATCATGTTTCGTTTGTTTAGCATTCATCGGCATAAGCCATAGATCTTTCATGAATCATACTTGAGCATCAATAACTCATAAGATCATCATTTACGAAACTCATTCGAAAATAAATTAAGTATCCCACAATCCATATAAAGAATCACATCACAAAATCCTTAACATAATTATAAACATAATTTCACAAACACATTTAGAAGGGAATCGTGGGTGTTAGCAATAGATGTTACCTTCTATACTTTCAGATCGTTTCATAATGATCATAACGTATACTTTTACATAATCGAAAATTGTAAGCATATCTCATACCTTTAAGTATTTTTAAGAATAACAACAGAAACATATCAGAAGCATAACAGATACATAGCAGTATTTTCGTATCTCATATCGTTTAAGAGTCATTCATACTTTCAGATGGTTTCAGAATTAAAAGGTATACTTTAACATATTCAGAATACATGAACATATATCGTAGCAAACATTTCATACTTCGTCATTCATAAGAACAAGAGTCATCTTTTCACACTTTCCGATCCTTTATAAGACAAGAAGTACTATTCCATACTACATCCATATACTAAGCTTATTAGTGATATAGGTCACATATCCGACTATCGTCATTAAACATCATCCAAATCTATATAACTCTCACGATAGTCCAGTGATATACTTTCTTAGCTTCCCAACTTACTAAAATATAATAATAAACTTGATGTAGTTAACAAATGTACTTTAAATGTCATAAAATACCAAGATTGTCTGAAGATCAATAAATCATCTCAATTCATCTTTAACCCATACATCATTTCAGACTCGTGGACGAATATTTAACTATCATATTGAACGCATCATTCCATAAACATAATAAAGTAATTCACTAAAACTTCTTAACAAATGTCTTAAGATCTCCTCATCGCATAGTTGCCAATAATCCATCTTTAGTAATTATAACACACCATAAATTAGTCTAAATTCCATAAACAACATAGTTTTAGGCCACTGAAAGCGTCATAATTCACAAATATAAGTTTACTAGGAAATCAATCGAATGACTTCTAAAACATTAAGTACTACTGTTAATAAAGTTCATTCAAATCAGTTTTATCAACTCAACAATTTCATCAACTCAACCAAATTCACACCCAACTCCAATTTCCTCACAGATTAACATTAACTAAGTCTTACAGATTAATTCAAGTAATACTAAAGATTAAACATAGTGGTAATACTTGTAATAACTCAAGAAATCAAATTAAAGCATCAACAATTAATATCTCAAATTTCGAATTCGAATCAACACCATCATCATACTATTTCAATCATATTATCGAGCTAATTTCTCAATGTATTCAAAATTTGTAAGAATCAATCATTGAAATCAAATGAAGAAGAGAAGGGGTGTAGTACCAACAAGGACAACGAAAGATAAGGAAGGAGAAGCAAGCAAGGAAGAGAGAAGAACGAGGTGATCGACACGCCGGCGAGCTCCAACTCGCGGTGGCCAAACCAGGACCACGGCGGCTGCGCGCCTGTGAAGCAAGCAGCAGAATACAAAGCACGCAAAGAACAACAAAGAACGAGCGGAGGAGAGAGAGACCAGAACCGCTACCAACAACAGCACCAGCATGAGCAGGGGAAGAAAGGGAGCTCCGGTGAGCTTCGGCAATGTCGGCGAGGAGGCAGGCGAAGGTGAGCGAGGGAGAGAGATGGTGGGGAATTGGGGTTTCACGGGAGAGAGATAGAGAGAGAAAAATGGGGTTTGGGGTTTCTTTCAAGAGAGAGAAATGGGGTTTGGGGTGTTTAGGTGAGAATATAACACGAGAGAATTAAAAATTCATTTGGTTATTTAAAATCCAAATATATTATTCTTATCTTTATAAAAAAAAATTAGATTAATAAACACCTTTCAACATTTTAATTCAAAACTCATACTCCAACTCAAATAAAATAAGAAAATTTCAGAATATATTTAACTTTATAATTATAATTAACGATAATTAAAACGCTCTTAAAAATCGGGGTATTACATATAGCCCCTGCATTCTTGAGTCCGAATGGCATCATTTTATAGCAATACACCCCTTGGTTCATAACAAAGGCGGTGTGAACTCGGTCGTGCTCAGCCATCGGGATCTGGTGATACCCCGCATTTGCATCCATTAAGCTTAGGAGGGTATGACCCGCCGTTGAGTCGACTAGCCTATCGATTTTGGGCAGAGGGTGGTTATCTTTTGGACAGACCTTGTTCAGGTCCGTGAAATCCACACACATTCTCCATGCCCCTGTCGACTTTTTGACTAGCACAACATTGGCCAGCCATTCCGAGTATTGACATTCTTCTATAAACCCTGCTTCGAGCAACTTTTGACCTCAGCTGCACCTGCGGCGTTTCTCTCGAGGCCTTAATGTCTCAGCTTTTGCTTGACCGGCTTGAACCCTTCTTTGATGTTGAGCTTGTGGCACATAATTTTGGGGTCGAGTCCAGGCATTTCTGTAGCTTCATAGGCAAAGACATCCCTGCACTTTGTACGTACCTAAATGATTTCTTTTCTTGTTTGAGGGTCCATGGCTTTGCCTACCCTCAAGGTCCGACCGAGTTTCTCGTCGATAATTACTTCTTCTTTGTCCTCAGCCGGCCGAGGCCGTTCCTAATACTACTTGGGGTTCTCAGTAATGTAAACCCCGAGGCCACTTGAGGGCTGATTCTCTTCTCGTTTTCTCTTGTTCGAGTCCTCCTGGACGTCGACCTTGCTCTTCAAGCTGTTAACATAACATTCTCTTGCTGCTTGCTGATCCCCTTGGATTTTTCCGACTTTATCTTCATCGATTTCGAATTGCATTAGGAGTTGGTAAATAGAAATAGCAGCCTTGACCTTGTTCAGAGTTGGTCTTCCCATTATGACATTATATGGTAGGGGGATGTCCACCACTAGGAAGTCAATCAGTAGGCTTCTTCCCTTGCCCTTCTCTCCCATCCGAGCGGGGCAACTTTATAGATCCGACGGGAGATACGAGAATTTCCCCCAAAGCCTATGAGTGGGCGATTGAGGGGAGTGACGTCCCTTTCGCCGTATTTCAACTTCTTGAGGCATTCCAGCGTGATGATATTAGCGGATGAGCCACTATCGACTAACACCCTTTTGACTCTCGCGTTAGCCACTTTCAACTCAACGACTAAGGGTCATCATGGGGCGTGTGGAGAGCCCGACGGGATTCCCCGAAGGTCATTATGGGGCATCTGGTCGGGGGTGGTGGACGTCAAGCACTTGGTGCTTGAGACTCGTAAGTGGGCTTTGCGGGATCGGCCGGTTAGGCCTCCCGACGCGAAGCCACCCGCAATGACTCCAATGAATCCTTTAGTGTCCCCGCCGCTCAACCGACCTACTTTATGCTTGCCTTTCTCCTCGCCGGGTGTGTTTGAGGTAGCGGTCGGCTTGCCTTGGTCGGCCAGATTGTCAAGGGAATTCTTGAGCTCCCTCGCAATCCTTGGTGGTGTGTCCACATTCTTTGTGGTACTCACACCACCGGCTCTTATCTCTACAAGCGGAGGACCATCCGATGGGAGGTGGGCGGGGAGCATGGACTTGTCCTTGATGTCCAAGTGGATCTCTCTCCTGTTCTTCTTGAATCGGGGTCGTTGCCGTGGTCACCGAACTCGTCCGACCGACCACCCGTCTTTTGCTAGCTAAGTTTCGGGTCGGTCTTTGTGATTTCCTTAATCCTTCCTTTTCTTGCTTCCGTCGTGTGAGTGGCGACATATGTCCGTTGCTTGGATGAATCTTTGAGCCTTGCTTATTGCCTCCGAGAAGGTTATCACTTCGTTTTCCGCCAAAGACCATCTCGCCGACCGGGTTGCGTCCCGTAAATCAAGGCAAAGAAATGCCACCTGCGTCTTGCGAATCGTGACACTTTTAAAGATTCCTCATTGAATATTTTGATGTAATCGGCGAGGCTCTCATTCTTCTCCCCGTCCGACTATCATCATATGGAGACTTGTTTTCTTCTGTCTTTTCCTGGCTACGAATTGATGTTTAAACAGGTCTTCCAACACCGAGAAATCTGTTATAATTCCAAAGGAAACTCCTGGAACCAATTAAGGGCGAGACCCTTAAGCGTTGTTGGGAAGAACTGGCACCATGTGGCTTCACAGCTGGTCTGGACGCTCATCTAAGCTTTGTAGGTGGCCATGTTGTCGTCCGGGTCGGTTAGGCCCGCGAACGGTTCGATAGTTGGCTTTTTTATTTTTCCTGGACTAGGTGCCTCCAGAATCTCCTTCTTGAACGGCACCATGAATTTTAGTGCACCGCCGTTGATCCGAGGGGGTCCGGAATGAGCCGAGTCTCCGTGGCCCTCTCGCCGAGTAGCTTTTTTGTTTAGAAGGTGCCTAACATCGTACCCTTGGTTGAGTCGCTTCGGTTGAGGAAGTGTCGGGCGTCGGTGGGTTTATATCCGACATCACCCCTAGGGGATTTGGAGACATGAGTCTCTTCACCCCCGCCTAGCCGATTTTCCTTTAGACGGATGACGTTCCTCCTCCCCTTGCCTGGACCGTTGCCGATCATGTTGGCTGTGTTCCCTGGCTCCCGATCGTTGCCGGCTAGGCTGACCATGGACAGAACGGGGGACGTGCTCTTCCCTTTGGGAGGGTACCAAGGCGTGCTCTCTAGGATTGGGCGTGGCACGCCCTTGCTGGAGGGTGGTAAGTATATCCATTATGCTTTGCGTTGCAAGGTTTGTTGAAGCCGAGCGCTATCGGGGTGATGTCTGCCGCTAGCAATGGTTGAGGGCCTGGCCGCCGTATACATTGCGAAGGGGTAGGTCGATCTCCGTTGGAGTGTTCTTCGTAGGGATCGATAGTCCGGACTCGTAGGAGTCCGATGGGGAGGCGTAGGTACCGGCTCGGATCTCCGAGGATGAGAGGGCGAGGGTGCCCGCTCGGATCTCTGAGCTTGTGCTGAAGGCTGTCTGGTGCGAGTACTCTTAGCTGGGGCCATTGCTGAATAACAGCGAAGTGAATCTTACTGAGTGATGGCGAAGTGACTTTGACTGTAACTTCCCCACAGACGGCGCCAAACTGTTTCTGCTAAGAAATTAAGAATTGTAATAGGTTGTGAGATGTGATGTGGGCCCAAGAGCAGTCGCTTGAGCTTCGATATCCGTACGCCTGAGACCTACAAAACAAAGTTAGACTACCCCGGGGGTGGTTCCGGGATCACCCCTCCGACGCTCAATTCAGATGTGATTGAGGTAGAGAGAGAAAGTCTAGATAGAGATGCTCTAGTTTGTTAGGTGAAGAATTGAATACCTATTCATTGATGAGACTGTTGGTATTTATAGTGTTGGGAATTCCCATACATGACACATTGATTGGATGGGCCTCCTTGGGATCAATGGCTAGGTTACCTTTTCAAGTAATGATTATTTCAGCTCTTTAGAGGATCCCCAAGCTTCCGAGATTAGGTCAGCTCACAAGTGGGACCCAATATTGCCACATGTCCCAAGCTTTGGGGGCTTTTATATCTTTATTGGGCTGCTGATTATTTGAGCCCAAATAATAATAATAATAATAATAATAATAATAATAATAATAATTATTATTATTATTATTATTATTATTATTATTATTATTATTATTATTATTATTATTACTATTATTATTATTATTACTATTATTATTATTATTATTATTATTATTATTATTATTTATTATTATTACTATTATTATTATTATTATTATTATTATTATTACTACTACTACTGTTACTATTACTATTCTTAATATTAATATTATTATTACAATTACTATTATTATATTATTATTATATTAATATTGTTATTACTATTACTTATTTATTAATTTATATTTTATTAATTAATGATAGCTAAATTATTATCATTACTTTTAGTTATAATTTAATTCAGTTCATTTGCAATCAGTTGTTTTATGCCGAAGAAAACATGCCCTCAGTTGATATTATTTATGTCAAATTTACACTAGTGGAAAAAAGCCCATCTGATGCGGTCAAAATCGGGCTTACTGATCCGGTTTTGGTCCGCATCAGGTGGGCTCGCAGCAGATCTAAAATATTTACTGATCCGGTCCACAACCGGATCAATAAATTATTTACTGATCTGGTTTTGGGTGAAAACCGGATCGTTAACTAGGTTAACCGATCCGGTTTTCACCCAAAACTGGATCAGATAACCCCGCAAAAAACCAATTTTTTTTTTTTTTTTTTTTGCATTTTTTCATTATTAATCAATACAAAATCAATAATATATATAAATACTCATTTTATTAAGAAAATTATGCTCAATTGAAGCATAAATAATTAACCATTGTAGGCAATTGCAACCAGTCTACATGACTTGCTCAGGAGGAGAACCAAGCAGGGTTAGGAAGGGGTTAATCACCACTCATAACAAATATAGAACTTCAATCACCACTCACACAACAAATATAGAGCTTCACTTGTATCCATCGTTTATGACTCTATCATAACTGGACCTTAATAGGGTACAAAACAGATTTATCTTTAGGACTCTAATCCCCAAGTCAATGTAGATCATTCTGCTGCTTGCAAATAGAACCCACCTGAAGAATGCTCCTAGATGTGGCTTCATCTAACAATGAAAAATCCATGCTTGCTGTGGTATAATAATCAAACTGCATTGAGAATTTCCTCTTGCAGGACTCTTCAATTACTTTATAAGATGGAATGGACGAAACGACTTGAAGTATTTGACATACAGAATCCTGCAACAAATTTAGAGATTAAGGTTCAGAAGCAATCTACTATTCCAAAAACTCTGGTTCCTCGTCCATTAAACTTGTGATATTAGAAAAACGCTTGTTGTATGACTTGCTTCCACAAAAGCCTTATTTTCAGCAAGTGAAACGTTAGCCTGTTGAATACATTAACCTGAAGTTCAGATCTAAATTTTTGGAAAACACCTGCAAAAAGTTGTAAGAAACTAGAGATCTTTAAAATATATCTTTAGCTACCATAATCGAATCTCCAGTTTCTTGAGTGCAATAGGAATAAAAACACCATAAACATAATTAATTTCAGTAAGATATCAATAATTAACTGAGAATCTGAGACAGAGTTCAAAGTTCTAACATAAAAAAAAAACACTTATGGGGCGGGGGGAAATCTTGATATAATAGGTGACAACATGGCCCCCAAGTTACCTCACACACCATAAAAAGCTACCAGCCAAGTCCATAAATGTCACCTTATATAGAAGTGTATAAAAGTTGCCTATTCTGTTCATAAAGTAGCTGTGACTATCGGTATCTAGATTGAATTTATTTCTTTTTCCTGAGTGACATGTAACTGAAACGCAGTAGACGTACATTCCTAGAAATAACTACAGTAATGACTTTGTATTAAATGCAATTTTATTGCATGATTGATTAGTAAAGTAAAGCAAAAAACTTTTGTTCCCACATTTTGAAGAGGTAGAAAGGGGCTGTGCAAGCAAACCACAACACAAGCACAATATTACCAGCATATTATGAAGAAAAAGCACAAACATACAAGCACAATATTACCTGCACACGACTCTAAAAGAAAGGAACAGTAGCCTTTGCCTGATTTTGTATGTAGACATTTGTCCATAGTGGTTGATTAGGAAATTCAAGAAGTGTGTTTGTATCTGTTGACAAGTTGTAATAGTTGATAATCAATCTCCTAGGCACAGAAACATAAAATGTCCCAGCAGCACCTGAATTTGTGGGGCAACCAAAACCTCTCCCCCCTATGAAACTTGAGATAATATTAAAACTCCTTAGTATAGCATGCATGAAAAATGAACAAAAGCACCATGCATCAACCTGAAAAGGGCAAAGCACAAATTGCAGATTGCAGATTTGCAGCGAACTCATAGAACAATTGAAAAGGGTGTCACCCATGTACCCAAAAGGGCAAACAACAGATAAATCATGCCCTTGTACTATCATGGAACAATTTATCAACAAAATCAAGAAAAATCAAGTATCACTCAGAACATAATAATTGAATCGAGCTATACAAAAGCCTTCAAAAGAGGAAATTTAAAACCTTGACGAAAGTAGGCTCTACCCTCAAATATCAGTTGGTTTCTTTCTTTGTAAGAGCAAATTGCCAACTCAACCAATCTTCGAAACATCAGCAAGCCATCCTTCGAAAAAGCAATACAAGCATCTCACACATAACAATGAACAAGGCTAAACCCAGCTCATCCTAAACAGATAATGCTAGCTACCAAAGGGAAAGAAAGCGGGGGCAAAAGAGTAAAAGATTATTAACAGACTCATAGAATATGGTCTAGATTCATTTACGTCCTTCAGTTTTTCCTTCCCACTGTTTGGTGATGCAAGAAAGGCTTGAACTACATTATTCATTTTCCAACTTCGCTAACCTCCTCCATCAATTATCATGCTCTCCTTCTCAGTATCTTTGTATTTGCGAGAAAGAAAGTTTGCTTCATGGAAGGAGGGGGAGGGAGAGGGAGGGAGAGGGAACGGTAATCTAGAAATTTCAACTTCCCTAATGTAACTTAGGTCTGGATATAGCTGAACTTGGCTCCCTCTTCAACAACCCAAATATTAAAAAAACAGTAAAATAATACTTCTACATCATTTATTAAAATTGAAAAGTTTACCTTATCAAAAACGAAAACCCTATCAAAGTGTTTTCCAGCAATGTTTTGTGAAACAGCAACCTCTCTCTGATAACCATTACATGTCGTAACTTTTCTGGAGAAATCGTATAAAAAGCATACAATAAATAAAAAAAAGTGCATATAAAAACACTCAGACATTGACAAACAATTTTACCACATACAGAAACCTAGAAACGGGAAATTGTAGTCTATATCAACCAAACAAGCAATTAATACAAAGCATATACCAATAGTGACCATTTGTTATTAGATAATTGGAAAGCACACGAATTTGCATTCTAATAAAACAAACCTTGAGTCAATTTCTTGATAGCCTGAGCTACTAGAAATTCTAGAAACCTACATAATATAGGTGAGTTATGAAACACACATAATCTGAAAATGGAGAAAGGGAACAAAATTGATTCAGCAAACCAACATAACTATAAATTGAAGGATGATTGAGACACCCTAGATCAAAAAGTATAACATAAAAGCAAATGCAACACAAAATGAGCAGCTCAATAATACGAAAGATAGCAACTTTTTGGCACAATATCATAGTCTCAATTGGAGACCTAAGACTACATCATATTCTTGACTATCTGTGCAGCTAACATCAACCACTTCACTGAACTACAAACACAATCCCTTCAAAAGAAAAAAACTACAAACACAAAGCTCACTCACTGATCAATGGTAGTTAAACAATATAGGGTATTAGCACTTTAGCAACTTCATCTAGAAATTTTGCACATTGAGTAGATACTCTGAATATTAAAAATTCAATGCTACGCACAGACAGCTTAATAACTTCTGGACCTGATTTAAACGATTAAGGCAGATGTGTGGAGACTTGTCCTCCGCTCGAGGAATGAAATCTAGCACACTAACACCACAGTTGTTCTGAAGTAGAACTCTGAAATACTCAGTTCCCAAGCCTAATCAGATTAAAGACATGAAAGAAGAATTAGAAAAGCATGAATATGCATATATGAAGCATCAAACAAAACAACAAAAATTACCAATTGTTGTTGCAACAAGAGCCTGATTGACTGCCCTAAGTAACACAGAGAGGTATATGAATTAAATGCCCATGGTCCTACCCATTTTTGAAATTCAATCCTTCACCACCCTCAGCACTTAGAGCATTCAAAGAGTCCAAAGGCGCACCCGGGACAAAATCAGCAAACAACAGCCTTATGCATCTCATCTCAGATGACCATTAACAGCAGCAAAGTGGAGAGCTGTTCTCCCACTGATGTAATTTGCTTTAGTAACCTGCAACAAGGAAGTAAAATTTCGTATCACAAAACTCCAAATTGAGTAGATACTAGATAGAAATAAAAAATAAAAATCAAATTATCAAACCCAAAACCAAATTATCTCAAAAAAATTAAAAAATAAAAACTGCCACATGCCCACAATAGTTTTTGGAGTTGACATCAGCCCCATTCTCAAGCAACAATGCCACAATTTACATTCACAACAAACAAAATAAATGAAAAATATAAACAATCACGTTCAAAGCAAAAACTGTCTAAAAACAAAAACTTGAAACAAGGTTATACTTATACAGTTTACAAAATTACACAAAACAGTAAGTTAAAAAGAATAGAATATGTATCCAAAACATATGAACAAAAAAACGAAAATTAAACACAAATTACATAACTTACGAAAATAAAATACAATAAAATAAATAGACAAAATTACATAAAAAGGAAACATAAACCGTAAAATCGAAATAAATTACAAAGCACAGATTTTAAAGAAAATCAACCGAAAATTAAATTGAACGAAAATTACAAAAAACGAAGATATAAATGAAAATAAAAAAGAAATCAAACGAAAAAATAGAGAAATTAAGCGAAAATCAATCATTTCAGTCTAATTACAAAGAAATAAATTTGACCTAGATCTGCGATTACAAACGAAAATAATATAACGAAAAATATGGAATTACAACGAGATTAAAATATGAAACAAAAATCAGTAACTAAAAAGGAAAAACCTCGAGATCTGCAGCGACGAAGATGAACCACGAGGGAGGAGAGGAGAAGTGCTGGCGAGATGAACGCCGAGGGGCTGAGAGAGATCTACGAGGTGAAGAGGATGAGTGAGAGCAGAGAAAAGAGTGAGAGACAGGGGAGGGAAGAGGGTGAGTGAGAGAGAGAAAGGAGGAAATCTCGTCGTTCATCAGCGAAGACAAACAAAGCTAAGGGGAGAATTGAAGCAAGGGTCTAAGCTAAGGGGAGGAGCGAGAAATGAAATTTGGGTGAAGGAGGGAACGAAAACGCGGGTTTTTTCCTTTAGAAAAATAACGAAAAATCTGATCAGAACCGCTACCAACAACAGCACCAGTATGAGCAGGGGAAGAAAGGGAGCTCCGGTGAGCTTCGGCAATGTCGGCGAGGAGGCAGGCGAAGGTGAGCGAGGGAGAGAGATGGTGGGGAATTGGGGTTTCACGGGAGAGAGATAGAGAGAGAAAAATGGGGTTTGGGGTTTATTTCAAGAGAGAGAAATGGGGTTTGGGGTGTTTGGGTGAGAATATAACACGAGAGAATTAAAAATTCATTTGGTTATTTAAAATCCAAATATATTATTCTTATCTTTATAAAAAAAAATTAGATTAATAAACACCTTTCAACATTTTAATTCAAAACTCATACTCCAACTCAAATAAAATAAGAAAATTTCAGAATATATTTAACTTTATAATTATAATTAACGATAATTAAAACGCTCTTAAAAACCGGTATTACATATAGCCCTGCATTCTTGAGTCCGAATGGCATCATTTTATAGCAATACACCCCTTGGTTCATAACAAAGGCGGTGTGAACTCGGTCGTGCTCAGCCATCGGGATCTGGTGATACCCCGCATTTGCATCCATTAAGCTTAGGAGGGTATGACCCGCCGTTGAGTCGACTAGCCAATCGATTTTGGGCAGAGGGTGGTTATCTTTTGGACAGACCTTGTTCAGGTCCGTGAAATCCACACACATTCTCCATGCCCCTGTCGACTTTTTGACTAGCACAACATTGGCCAGCCATTCCGAGTATTGACATTCTTCTATAAACCCTGCTTCGAGCAACTTTTGACCTCAGCTGCACCTGTGGCGTTTCTCTCGAGGCCTTAATGTCTCAGCTTTTGCTTGACCGGCTTGAACCCTTCTTTGATGTTGAGCTTGTGGCACATAATTTTGGGGTCGAGTCCAGGCATTTCTGTAGCTTCATAGGCAAAGACATCCCTGCACTTTGTGCGTACCTAAATGATTTCTTTTCTTGTTTGAGGGTCCATGGCTTTGCCTACCCTCAAGGTCCGACCGAGTTTCTCGTCGATAATTACTTCTTCTTTGTCCTCAGCCGGCCGAGGCCGTTCCTAATACTACTTGGGGTTTTCAGTAATGTAAACCCCGAGGCCACTTGAGGGCTAATTCTCTTCTCGTTTTCTCTTGTTCGAGTCCTCCTGGACGTCGACCTTGCTCTTCAAGCTGTTAACATAACATTCTCTTGCTGCTTGCTGATCCCCTTGGATTTTTCCGACTTTATCTTCATCGGTTTCGAATTGCATTAGGAGTTGGTAAATAGAAATAGCAGCCTTGACCTTGTTCAGAGTTGGTCTTCCCATTATGACATTATATGGTAGGGGGGTGTCCACCACTAGGAAGTCAATCAGTAGGCTTCTTCCCTTGCCCTTCTCTCTCATCCGAGTGGGCAACTTTATAGATCCGACGGGAGATACAGAATTTCCCCCAAAGCCTATGAGTGGCTGATTGAGGGGAGTGACGTCCCTTTCGCTGTATTTCAACTTCTTGAGGCATTCCAGCGTGATGATGTTAGCGGATGAGCCACTATCGACTAACACCTTTTTGACTCTCGCGTTAGCCACTTTCAACTCAACGACTAAGGGTCATCATGGGGCGTGTGGAGAGCCCGACTGGATTCCCCGAAGGTCATTATGGGGCATCTGGTCGGGGGTGGTGGACGTCAAGCACTTGGTGCTTGAGACTCTGTAAGTGGGCTTTGCGGGATCGGCCGGTTAGGCCTCCTGACGCGAAGCCACCTGCAATGACTCCAATGAATCCTTTAGTGTCCCCGCTGCTCAACTGACCTACTTTATGCTTGCCTTTCTCCTCGCTGGTGTGTTTGAGGTAGCGGTCAGCTTGCCTTGGTCGGCCAGATTGTCAAGGGAATTCTTGAGCTCCCTGCAATCCTTGGTGGTGTGTCCACATTCTTTGTGGTACTCACACCACTGGCTCTTATCTCTACGAGCGGAGGACCATCTGATGGGAGGTGGGCGGGGGAGCATGGACTTGTCCTTGATGTCCAAGTGGATCTCTCTCCTGTTCTTGCTGAATCGGGGGTCGTTGCCGTGGTCACTGAACCTGTCTGACCGACCACCCGTCTTTTGCTAGCTGTTTCGGCTGGTCTTTGTGATTTCCTTAATCCTTCCTTTTCTTGCTTCCGTCGTGTGAGTGGCGACATATGTCTGCTGCTTGGATGAATCTTTGAGCCTTGCTTATTGCCTCCGAGAAGGTTATCACTTCGTTTTCCGCCAAAGACCATCTCGACTGACCGGGTTGCGGCCAAAATCAAGGCAAAGAAATGCCACTGCGTCTTGCAGATCAGACACTTTTAAAGATTCCTCATTAAAAATAACGAAAAAATAACGAGCGGAGGAGAGAGAGACCAGAACCGCTACCAACAACAGCACCAGCATGAGCAGGGGAAGAAAGGGAGCTCCGGTGAGCTTCGGCAATGTCGGCGAGGAGGCAGGCGAAGGTGAGCGAGGGAGAGAGATGGTGGGGAATTGGGGTTTCACGGGAGAGAGATAGAGAGAGAAAACCGAATCAGATTTTCTGCCCAGCTTTCCCTCCCAGTTTTTTTAATGATTTTCGGATGCGGTTTTACAAAAACCGAATCTGTTACTAAGTGACAGATAAGGTTTTTCCACTAGTGTTAGATACAAATCAGTCTTTGAAATAACATAGATTGATTATATTTCCCTTGATTGTCGTTTATAATTGCCAATCACATGTACACAAATAGCAACTTATGAGATTGGAATATCATTCTAAACAATCTGTTTTTTTTTATATTAATATTTTTAATCTATGCGTACAATAGGAAAAAAATTATACAATCAAATCCTCTATATCTAAAATAAGTAATGTTCACATTTAATATCTAAACTAGTATTTAGGCCCGGGCGCTGCCCCGGGTGGTATTGTTTTCCAATTTGATATGCATTTTTTTCCATTCGCATTAAAATATATTAAAGAAAACTCAATATTTAAAATTTACAAATATAATACTAAAGACATTTAAAGCATGATTAAAAGTTGGTTGAGATGGTAATTGTGTCATGTATAATAGCAAGAGGTCATGTGTTCAAATCATGTTACAAGCCAATTTTACTTTTGTTAATTGACATGACATATGTACACATTGGATAATTCTAGTAGAGTAACAGAGGTGCCACGTGGCGTGTAGACGTTGTCACGCACGCCTTTTAATATATTAGTATAGACATAGATATCTATTGAAAAATGTACAAAGTTACTCCGTTGCAATAACTACCTATATAAAAAAGATAATATGCAGATAAAAGCAAGATATTATACAACTATATAAGAAGAAGGAAATATACAAAAGAGATAAAAAAAATAACAGAAGATATTATGAGAAATCATACAATCTTTAAAGATAACTGCTACTGCAACTCCTCATTGCCAGCCATACGTGAAATTGAACTCTTGTGCTTGGCGTTGGTGCAACAATGTTGTAGTTTCTAACATTAGAAAGAATTTATCTAGTTGTTCTAACTTCCTCCTCCATGTGTCTTCTTTATTCAAAATTCAAAAGCCATAATAGCTTCTACGTGTCCCTTCAAGCAAAAGGACGGGCAAGCAACTCTTGATTTATAAAACCTAAACTTGAAATGAAAAGCTACAACAAAAATCATAAAACTTTCAGCTTCCAATTCTTGGTGATATTCACTCAATAAAGAGCAATCAACCCCGTAATCTTCGTACTCATCCTCTTTCTCTCACCTTTGTGCATGTCGACTGGCCGACGCTAATTCTACGACTTATGTGTCTTCGGTTGGGTGTTGTCGTACAGTGTTCAAAGCCATTGTTTGGTGCCACTCTTTTCTTATTCCTATTTGCTTCATGAGATCCAAAAGGGGAAAAATTACTATGAATATTATAAAAATGTATACAAAGAAGAAGTAAGAACAATATCTTCGACAATCATTTTAGTTACATTATGAATATATATTAGTCTTCTTGTAGACAGTTGTAAAGTAGGCCAATATGATTTACTGAATTAATTTGATTACTTACTTAAACCAATTTAGGCTTGATTTATGGTTGCAATTATGTCATGTTATTGAATTGCCAATTTCGGATCAAACATACGATTTAAATCAATCTCTTGTGTGTGATTTTTTTTAGGAAATAATTTATTGCATATTTTCGATTAGAAGTAATAGAATAAATTTTACATATTTCTGCGATATTAACATGATCACGAACGTCTAGGAAAATTATCTCTTAAGTAAACTTTATAAATTTGCAACCGGCTAAAAAAAAAGACAAATAGCACCATATTCATCTTATCAAATAGTGTATAAAACTTAATATTGTGTGCCATCCGAAGGAAAAAAAAAGTAAAATCTGTAATAGATATGTAAAAATATTTTCAATCTTCAAGTAATAGCTTTCGGTTATTCATCTATCTCTATTATATATGGACTTTTCTTTTTTTTTGTTGCCCCTTTTCTCTAAAAAAACCCCTAATAACTAAACAAAACTACTAATTGCTTTATCTCATTTTTCAAAAAAACAAAAAAAAAATCCCTACAATTGCAAAGTAGTTACATCTTACATCTGCACAAGTAAAAACAAAAATAGAACAATATTACTTGAATGACGATTAAATTATAACTTCCACAAAATCACTTATACACTATGTCACGCACGCATCGCGTGCAACAGATACTAGTATTTATAGTATGGAGAGTGTGACTTCTATAATAAAAGAAGAAAATAATCTAGGAAATTCATAAACCCAAATCAATGAAAACTACCCATCAATAACCACAATCCAAAACCAAGAAAATGATGAAGATTGGGTTTCCTTCCATCTCTTATTTATTATTTACTATTATTATTTATTTATTATTATTAATTATTATTATTATAATTATTATTTATTATTTATTATTTATTATTTATTATTTACTACTATTATTATTATTATTATTTATTATTTATTATTTATTATTTATTATTTATTACTTATTATTTATTATTTATTATTTATTATTTATTATTTATTATTTATTTTACTTTTATTATTATTTATTATTTATTATTATTATTATTTTATTATTATTATTATTATTATTATTATTATTATAATTATTATTAATATTAAGTTGAACTTAACTAAACTGAAATGAAATTAACTGAACTGAAATTAAATTAAATTAGCTAAAATTAAATCTAATTAACTGAACTAAAATGAACTGAAAATAAGTCCAAAAGAACAGGGCCCAAATCCTCCATTTTTGGGAAAAATTATAACTAATCAATTTGCATCTCCAATATTAGGAGTTCATAAACAATTACCTTTCTCTTTTTTTTTTGGAAAGAAATTGCCTTCCTCTTTTAATGTTTCGTAAATGGATTGACTTTATGTTGAAAATAAATCAAAACATGTTTTTGAGAGGTTATTACCATTTTATGTGTTGATTTGTCATGATCCTAATGAAATACTCAAGATTACCATTTTAAGTGTTGATTTGTCATGATCCTAATGAAACACTCAAGATCCCTAAAATCGTTGATCTCATCATCATCAACATCATGATCATGGAGATTGGTATTTTGATGGCAGTTTGTTATTCACTTAGCATTAGTTTCCAAGTGTCCTGTAAAAAAAAGTTCCAAGTGACATGTCAACAGTTCCTTAGTTGCTTTATATATTAACTAGCTTTATATGCACGCGATGCGTGCGAAATTATGTACAAAATTAAAATAATTGATAATTACGTCTTATAAATTAGGGATTTTTAAATTTTAAATAAGTCTATCCCGCTAAATTATTTTTTTTCAAAAAATTTAATTGAGAGGAAGTAAATGTTCACTAATTTCTTTTTGTTATGCCTTTTTGAATCTTTATAACTTTTTTTAATTAAATAGATAATTACATCCTATTTTTTTCTTTTTCTATTTTTTTCGTCTCCCGCCCCTATTGCCATTTTTTTTAGAGGAAAAGGGACAATTCATTAATCAAGGGACAAAGAGTCCATATAAGTACACAAGGGGAAACATCTCTAGGGGCATACAACTCCCAACATTGTTCAATACCAAATTGAATAACTTTAGCTAAATGATGAGCTACCGAATTTCCATCCCTTTCCACATGAGCAAAAGAAACAAAATCAAACTCATTACATAAATGTAAAACATCACCTAAATGGAGTCCAAATCCGAGAAGAAAAAATCGTCTTTAGCAAGGCAGGAGATTAACACTTGTGAGTCCGACTCAAGAATCACATTCTTCAACCCATGGCTTTTAGCCAATCTAGCTGCCAAATGGATGGCTTTGCATTCGGACGTATCCGGAGGCCACCACGCACGCGTTATTCTTACCGCCAAGAAGTTGACCTTGCCCAAGTGGTCTCTAGCAACCACTCGGGATTTTGAATTTAAGATTGCCCCAAATTTCCATACTCAACTGTTCAAAAAAGATTGTTCTACTTCTTTCTAAGATAACATAATTCCCACATTCTTTCTACTTTTCTTCTACCCCACAGGCAAAATCAAAACAAAACTACATACATACTCAATACAACTCCCAAAAATTGTAAAAGACCGATAATGCGGCAAACAAACAGAGATGGAGAAAGTCGTATATAATTAAATATGTGACATGACAATTTCATATATTAAAAAGGAAGAATGTTACACGATGTGAAATTAACAAAGAAAAGTACCTTTTGGAGGACGAATTTTTTGCAATTTCAGGGGATTTGTTAGTTTCATCCTTGGCTTTCGGAGCGGATCGTAGTGGATACCTATGCTTCGATTTCCCTTTTTCCAATAAAGTAAGCATATAGTAAACTTACCAGTGTTCAATTAGACAAAAGTATAAAAAAAATCAAATTAGGAGAATTCACCATAAATTCTACATAATTTCGTATGAATGATTACCTAGGATCATTACATGTGCTTTCTCAATATACCAAAGAGATGGAACAATTCCGATATGAATGTTGCACGACATTGGCAATTAAGAAGCATAGCAAAGCGAACCGACAAAAAAATTTAGCATACCATCTTTACACCTCACAAATTTGAAATCCCACATCAAAAAGCGAGATTGAAAGGAAGACGATTTATGCATGACCTAAAACATACAATTATTGAGACATTCAAAAAAAAAAAAAAAACCTTGTGCCGACCTGCAATGTGCCCCCACACATTAAAGCCGATGTTGTTGATATTCCACGGTCTCAACACTCGAAACGAGAATCAGAAAACCAAAAAAAATACTCCATAATATCATCTGTATGACATAGGCACGGAGCTAAGAATAATAGAGGTCGCAAGCAAGTAGAAAATCTTTAACTGAAAATATATGTAGACCATGCATTATCACTTGGAATCATGACTTCGAGAGCAAATCTCTCTCATATTGAGAAAGCAGACCAAAGGGATCGAAGGGAAATTAGACCCAATACCACAATTTCGCAATTTAGACCCTTGGAGACAAAGAACCCAACACAATGACCACGAAAACGCTCAAATTCACTATCTCTAATGTATCCTAAGTCCAAAGAATCAATTATTGATACTACAAACTAATTAAACAATCGAACCTATTCCTTTATGTATTAAGACGACGAAATCAAACATGAATTTTATAATAACCACAAACAATTACACACATATGACATATTATATAATCTTCATAATCGAAATCAATAAACAAATCAGTAGTACTATAAATACATGCAACTAATGCTTCTTCAAGTAATCCTTCGTTAAACTCATAATCACGCATTGATAAATAACTTAAATCAATCAATAAGAACAAAAGTAACCGCAAAAAAAGTAGAAATTGAAGATTTACCTTCCATCGAACAATATATCCTCTTCTTTCTGAAAAACAAAACTGTTAAATTTCTCGATTTCGGCATCTAAAACACGAGACGAAGTTATTTACCCTTATTTCTTTAATAAGGGGAAACTGTTAAATTTCTCGATTTTAGATTAGATAGCTTTGAATTTTCCAGAATTTTCATGATCAGATTGAGAAAATGGAGGAGAGAGAAATAAGGGGAACATTTCAGGGTGGAAAGGGAGGTGTTAGAGAGAGTTCATAAGGAAAAAGACGGTGGAAAAGGAAAAAAAAATCCTTTACGGTACTCCGGCGGGGTTCCCTGCATTTGGAGGAAATGATGATTTTACTTCCAATTGAGAAGGAAAGAGAAAAGAAAGAGAGAGAGAGAAGATTGTAGAGGATGATGAAGTTTCGGACGGAAAATAGAGACTCAAATTTGAAAATTCGGGCGGTTTCTTTAATTTAAATATTTTTTTCTTCAACAGTTTTTTTTTTTTTTTTTGATAAATTTCTTAAACGGTTTTACTTTCTTACGGACTACGGGCAGGTTTATCTTTTGTCATTTTTTTATTTTTTTCTTTTTCTATTTTTGGATGTAATTTACTCTATTTAGTGAGGGTAAAATAGGATTTTTTGTATATTGGTGTCCCCCCCTAGTTGCCATATAGAATAGAGATTCTTGGCAAAAAAAAAAAAATCAATTATGTTATTTTAAATAAAATAATCTAATGTGTTTTACAATAAATATACAAACACTATCTAAAAATAAGGAAAAGCAATCGGGTAAGTAATACCATTGATTTACAAACACTCTATACAAATGAATAGTTGAATGACACATAAAAATTTAAATCACTAAGCTTTATATATGAACCTATCACTGAGCTAAATCTTCAACACCAGCCAAAACCCAAACTTTCCTCCTCATGTTCAGGCCCCAACTTAGTATTCTTCTTTGATTTCCTCTGTACTTACAGAGGCTACGTAATATACCAAGAAAAGAAAGATACAACTCATGAAGAGAAGATTATATACAATAGCACTAAGAGATAGCATACAACATCAATACAAATATAGTGAATAATAAAAGAAGTATATCTTCAAGATAGAGGAGATATCATATTTAAAAAAAATAGAGATCAATTCATGATCTAGACAATCGTGGCATGCCCTTGCAAATCGGACGGCCGTGTTACTGATTAATAAATTTAAGGTGGCCGGATGTATGAGAAGGTGTTTAGGATTTATGAATTATGATGTTGTAGTGCAATGCAAATATGAGTAGGGTATTTATAGTGTAAAATAAAAGTCGTTTTTTGAATTTTTTTTAATAAAATATCATAAAATCATGAATTTCCATATCAAAGATTGATTGAATCAATCCCTAAAATCAAGTTTTTTGCAATTTAGGAATGATTGAGATTTAGGTGATCAACTTGCATATGATTTAAGATTGTAATTGATTGACATAAGCATGATTTGAGGAGTCATTAAAATTTTCAGCCAATGCATTAGTGAAATGCATGACACGTGGCGATTGAAGGAGGCCTAGTTTAATCGAAATATAGGTGGCAAATGCATGATAAAAATTGACACATAGGCTAATTGAAGTAAATATAGATAGTTAGATGATAAATCCATATTTAAGGGTTTTTTTCTTGACATAAACGTATAGTAGGGGGAATTGAAGTAAAAGAATTGTTTAAATGGCACAAAATGACTCTAATTTTGGAGATTTTTTTCGTGAGTTAAGAAAACTATGGAAAAATTACAAAATTGTCATATACTAATGCAATAAAAAAAATCTGTATATTTTTGTATATATGTGATATATGTAGAGGTTTTGAATTTTTTTAGGAAAATTTGACAACAAAGGTCTCAACTTTGGGTGATAATTTTTAAAAGGTCGAACTATTGATTAACCCGTGTAGGTCCCAACTTTAGGGGGTCTTAACTTTTAGCGGGCCTCAGTGACTTAAAACCTGGCGATTTTTTTAAAAATCTCACCTAGCTCCTACATCCCTCCCTCAATTAACCCTTCTAGTGTGACCCAAGTTTTACAAGTGATGACATATTAAGCCAGTTTCAAGTCACTAAGGCCCGCTAAAAGTTAGGACCCCCTAAAGTTGGGACCTACACAGGTTAATCAATAGTTCAGACCTTTTAAAAATTATCACCTAAAGTTGAGACCTCTGTTGTCAATTTTTCCATTTTTTTATTATTGTTTTCATATACTAACGCAATAAAAAACATTGTTAGCTACATCAAAACAAATATCAATAATTTAATACTATAAAATAATTATTTTCATTCTAGTTCTGACCAAAATCTTTTTACTCCATGTTAGATAAATTTTTTTTTTTCCAATTGTTGTATCTATCAAGTTGAAAAAACGTAGGAAAGATGATAATTCTGAAATTTGTGTAATCAACCTACTATCTATATATAAAGATCAAAACTTTTGATGTGTAAATGTTCTTATCAATACACTATAAGCTTCCTTAAGTTGAAATATTTACTATTCTGCCTGTTTATAAAAAACAATTGTATATCTTATAAATGATTTTTCTTAAACTGAGTTTGTTAAACTTTTGGAGAAAAGAAGGATTATTCCTCTACATTTTATGAACAATTTGAAATGTTACTTATAACATTTTTAGGTGAAAAAAAAATACAAAATACACTTTAATTAATATATAATGCTGCAATGTACATTTTAATTATGCTATATGCCTATATATCTATATAAAGCTAAAATGTACTTCACATAATCAGAATTTTAATTAGTATCCTCAATTTACACTATTTATAATTATTTGAGGCTAAAAATTTGGCTAAGATAGGTGCCGAAAAAGTCACGCTACAAAAAATCAAGCTAAAATTAGTTAACAGAATCAAATTTTTGTATTATCAACTTTGACTATATTAACATAAAGTTTGGGTCATCTAATTGAAGAGAAAGTGAAATTCCTCTTAGTTTATTTGTAAGTTCCATAACATTAATCTAATAAGTTTTTAAATTTTTGTTGGTCTAAATATTTGTAAGGCTGGTAGGATGGTTGTGCTTTGGAGATTGTTTATATCATGAAGAAAATAAATGATGTTAATGCCGTGATTTATGGAGCTTTGATACACGGATACTTGAGACCACTAAATTGGAAATTTTCCTTGGCATCATATCTTATTTAAAAAGGAAATAGGAAACCACTAAACTGGAAGAGGTGAAGAAGATGCTAAAATGCTCTAGGCATTACTGTGAAGCAGTTGAAGCATGTGAGGATGATTCTTTAGAAAGTAATTTGCATCATTCGAAGTGGAACAATGTTGAGCCAAATGTGGAGAATTCGTTGTTAGAGCCTTTATCACAGTCTTCCGGTGATGAAGATCTGCATAAAAGTTGTGTTGTTTTATCATCGCCAAAGGATTGGTCTGTTATGCAAAGAAGCTCTGGAGGAGTTCAAAATTTGTTAAACACTGATCTTGTGACTGAGAAAACATATAAGATATACAAAGAACCAATTATATAAAAACATATAAGATATATTTTAATTTAGATTATTTTCTTCAAAACTACAAGTTACATCACTTATAAGCGAGAATACAAATTTTCCATCCCCTCTAAAACGCTGAACATTTTTTTTTTTTACATCGGAAAACGTTGAACATTTACATTAGAAATTGCATGAAAATTTTGAATAATTTTTGGAGAAGTAGAAATAGAACTTGTTGAACCATGTTCACCCATATCCGCACGTCAAATGAAACATATTCATGCTCCATTTCAAATAAATTTAAGGTGCCCGGATATATGGGAAGATGTTTAGGGGTTTATGAATTGTGATGTTTTATTGCAATTCAAAGATGATTAGGGTATTTTTATTGCAAAATAAAAGTCGGTTTTTACCTTTGTTTTTTGAAAAAAATGTAATATAATTTCATAAAATCACGAATTTCCATATTTAAGAGTGATTGAATCAATCCCTAAAATCAAGTTTTGCAATTTAGGAATGATTGAGATTTAGATGATCAACTTGCACATGATTCAAGATTGTAATTGATTGACATAAGCATGATTTAAAGATGGTTGAAATTTTCGGCCAATGCATTAGTGAAATGCATGACACGTGGCGATTAATCCTAGTTGGACAATGTTTTAGTGAAAAAATTTGACACGTGGCAATATTCTTGTGAGAGTGTCGATTTGAGGGTTAATTCTAGAGAGTAATTTTGAAGGAGACACCTAAGACAAAATTATCAAGGTTTATTAGTGGATATAGATAACGAAAAACTGACTACAACATTAATGAAAATCACTCTTATTTTCCGGATTTTGTTTTTTTTTTTTATTGGTAAGATGAATTACCCTATCAGACAGGAACATTCGCATAGGTCAACTCAACCCGGGTTAACAGGCTAGACACTTTGAAAGTAAGAAGGAAGGATAAGGGAAATCCCTACCACCACCACATCACCACCACTGGGTCGCCGACACCATCACAAGAACTAGGGGTGTTCATAAATATTCGATCCGATTCGGTAAATCGGATACCCGATCCTATTTTTTTGTTTTTGGATATTTCAGATCGAATATCCGAAAATTTTCGAATGTTATATGGATAAGAAATTTATTTTCGGATATCCGAAAATATCCGCTTTCTAGACCGAATATCCGATGATCCGAAACTTATTTAATGAACTTTTCCTTTGAAAATTTCAATTTTTTAGTTTTCGGATAATCGATGCTATCCGATTCGAAATTTCAGATAACCGATTTTTTCGGATCGGATTCATATCACATTTTTCTAGATCCGAAATTTCGAATCGGATCGGATTATCCTAAACGAACACCCCTAACAATAAACAATGGAGCCGTACTACCAATACCGCCATTGCCGCCACCACCATCGGCGCCTGAGATTTCCATTTTCACCCTCCTTTTCTCTCTCTCCTCATTCTCACCGATTTTTTTTTTTTAAAAGAGGGAGGCGTCCCGCCATGCATGGACGCTCCACCGCCGGCGTAGGCGTTCACGCATGGCAAGCGCTCCACTATACGAAGAGGCGCCCGCCATGGACGCCCACATATTGTTGGGATGAGGATTCGAACCCCGGGCAATGCCCTAGAATTCGAGGTAGTACTCCACCGAGCTATCTCCTCTCCCTCATCATCTTAATTTTATAGAAATTGAGAGCAAGCAATGAAATTTAAAATAAAAATCAATGTTATGACATATGAACTTTGAATGTTTATATTTGTTTCTATTTAACTTACTATAAAAGTGTAAATTATATGGTCAACTATGAACTTTGAATATTTACAATTGTTTTTAATTTAATTTACTATGAAAGTTAGAGCCTGTTCTCTTTGGCATAAAACAACTGAACTGAACTGAACTAAATTATAACTAATTAATAGTAATGATTATCATTTAGGAGCCGAACCGAACCGAATGTAACCGCACCGAATCGAACCAAAATAAGATGGGGAGAACAGGCCCAAAGATGTAATAATAAATTAAAGAACGGATTTTTCACCAGGTACCCCTGAGGTTTCTTAATATTCACCTGGTACCCTCGCGTTTCCAAAATTCACCAGGTGCCCCCGTGGTTTTGAAAAATTCCAGACGTGACCCTACCGTCAACTTTCCGTTAAATATGACCCTAAAAACTCTTAATTAACCCTAACTTCTAACCCTACCCTAACCCTAACCCCTAACCCTAAAACCTAACCCTAAAACCTAACCCTAAATCCTCCCACCACCCCTCCCACCACCCTGCCTTCCCCCCACCCAAGCCCCCCTCCCCATCACTCGCAGACCCTCTCCTCCCCCTCGCAGCGCCTCCCCCCACCCCCCAGCGAAAGATTTCCCCTCCCACCCAGTCGATTTCCCTTCCCTCCCCCCCCCGTTGAAGTTTCGCCCCTCTCCCCCACCCCCGTCGAGTTTCTTGAATGATTCGAGCTTTTCTTTATTTTCTCTCTCCTCTATGGAGATTGAGAGTCGTGAACACGAAGAGCCGCAACGGCCATTGTTGAAGGTGTGTCTCGCTACGCCATGGCCATTGTGAACACGAAGAGAAGAGAATTAAAACAAGAATAGGGGTGGGGAGGAGCGAAAATCGACGGGTGGGGAGGGAGCAAATCGACGGGGGGAGGGAGGGGAAATTGACTCGAGGGCTGCGAGGGGGCGAGGGGAGGGGCTGCGCGAGGGGCGAGGGGTGGGGGAGGAGCCGCAGGGGGGTCGGGGGTTGGGGGAGGGGCTGGGGGTGGGGGAGGGGTTGCGGGGAGGGGTTGGAGGGGCGGGAAGGGGGGGGGGCGAAGGGGGTGGGGGAGGCGGGGTGGCGGGAGGGTTGGGAGTGAGTCGGTGGTGAGGCGGTGGGAGGGTGGTGGGGTTAGGGGTTAGTGGAGAGAGATAGGTTAATTAGGGTTTAAAGTTATTAATTATATTAATTAGAGTTAATTAGGATTAATTAGCCTGAGTTAGGTTAGTTAGGGGGTTAATTTGGTTGATTTAGCCTTAATGACTAACGAGTTGACAACCATTAGTCATTAAGGGTATTCTGAGTATTTTTCGAAACCTCAGGGGGAACCAGGTGAATTGTTGAAAACGCGAGGGTACCAGGTGAATATTGTGAAACCTCAGGGGTACCTGGTGAAAAAACCGATAAAAAAACAAGTTATGATAAATTAAATGCTAATGATCATGAATATCATGTGCAGTTGTTTATTTATATTACTTTCCGTGTATTAAATATATAATATTATGGTAATAGATATTAAGGACTAAATTTTATAATAAATGCTATATATTAATATATCGTTAAAAATAATACATTACTCATCAACACATCATGTGCGTTTATATTACTACTACGAATATAACTTGTGAAATAAGAAAGCTGATTAATCTAAAGTTCATGGGGTATGGAAAACTTTAAATTATTAATTTTAAAAATAATATGAGTGTTTATATTATTATTATTATTATTATATGGATTTTATATCCTTTTATTAAGTTAAGTTATATTACCTTATGTTTCTATTTTTATTATTAATTATATTTAATTATACTACTTTTGCCTAATGAGGTATATTGGTCCAAGATAGGAGCTAAAAAAACCAAGCCCATTTATCTTATTACAA